>PVJL010003083.1:107263-169682 GCA_004026885.1 Lyroderma lyra
AAGTTTATAGCAACAGTGTGGGATTGGGTGGAGGTCTTGGAATATAGGAGCCTCTGGACAACTTAAGGCTCTTGTGACATCAAGAGTACTATTATTATTATTAGATTATCTCTTCACTACACTCAAAGGACACCTGTACAATTGAACCATGTAGAGAGAGAGAAAAGAGCTCAAACTATAGAATGGGGGGGGGGGGGGGCCGGGGGCAGAAACACCATACTCTGAATCTAACCCAAGAATAATATGAAATTGAACACCAAATTGAATTCTGAGCTTCTTGGACACCAAGACAAAATGGGAAATTTGAGGAATTCTATAGCTCTTGTTTTCTGATGAAAGCAAACATACCTTTTCTTCTTTTTCTTTCTTTTTAATTTTTTTTTGTGTGTATACATGTGTGTGTGTAAAGAAACCCTCTTATAACTGAACTTTATGAGGGATTTATAAAAAAACCTTTGTAAAAGGATAATCTAAAAACATAAGGACCCAACAAATAGCAGTGTAACAACAAAGCAGGGAGAGAGGATTCGGAGTCGCGTGTATCTTAGAAAAGAGCAAAAAGTAGTAGCTTATTCAGTTATGCCACAAATATCTATTGAGCACCCTCTACATGCCAGGCATTACACCAGATACAGGGGGTATCCAGGTCTATAGGTATTGGAAGTATATTTCTGAATCACACAAAAAGGATCCGATTTTCCTAGAACTTACATTGTCGTTGGTTCAGACTCAACTCTTTAATAGTTGTGGGTCCTCAAACATGTCATTTTACCTTGTGTCTTCATCTGTAAGATGAGAATAATACCCACCTACAGGACCAGACTGACACTGCAGGTATAGCTTGAGGCCTAAAGACCTTTGAATACTTGTTTAACATGTATTTAGAAGAGAAAGAGTTTATTCGTTGAGGGAAGAGCTGTAAAGGGGGACACAGCAGGTCTGCCATGTAGAATACGTGTAACAGGGTTCCTGTGTGTACACACACACATGGTATATGTCGTGTACACGGTATGGGAGAGCAGTGTACAATCTCAGGAGCCTGCATGGCATCCCAGGGTGGCAGCATCCCACCACATGCTCCCCTCAGCCAGACAAAGTCTTGCACTCATCTGAGCCTCCCTCATGGAAGACAGTTTAGGCACCGTCACTCCTCAGCCCAGGCAGCTCACATAACTTTTCCTTCCAGTCCCACAGTCCCCCTCGGAGAAGCTCCAGAAAATACATGTCTTGCATTTCCAGTGATGTTAGTGCTTAATGCCTGTTGAAGACAGGTGCACTGGGTTTCTGTGTTCTGCGTTATTGTTCAACTAGCCAGCTCTGCTCACCTCCAGGATTTTAAGGGTTAAATGAAAAAAAAAAAAAACGTGTAAAGCACCTGGCAGGGGGGACTCACTCAACAGCAGAGTCCTCAAATCCTCCATCACCCTCACCAAAGGTTACCTGAGAAGTAAATGAGGTGAGGCAGAGGGGCTGGTGGCACCTATGGGTCAGTATCCAAGAGATCCCAGGCAGTACCATTATAGTCAATTTTATCAGCATCAACAAAAGGCCAACCAGTCAGCAAACTAGACAGCTAAGGGTTGAAAGCTGCAGAACAAAGTGAGAAGCACTGGGAGTCAAGGGCGAACAGAAACCTTTACAGTTTGCAAAGTTCCGGATATGGGCACCGTGCCCCTTCCCACAGCTTCCAGAGGAAACTCCTTCCCTCCCCCACTCCCCCCACCTCCCCCACCGAGCCAAAGTTATTTTCTGGGCCCCTTTCATTTGGAGGCTCTTAGGGCCATATCCTGCCATCCATTTGGGGGCTGACTTCAATGCACATTCTGTGCGGGGCGGGAGAGGGGCAGGATGCAGCTTTCTCCTGGGAAGCCCTGATACAATAGGGTTTTCTACTGAGATCAATGGATTAATTGCGAATGCTCCGTTTGGGGCCATAAGGAGACGCATTGTTTGCCCACAGTAGGCGGTCAGGGCTGAGCTGGTCAAACTTCATTTTTGAGAAGTCAGAGAAAATGATTTTGTCAAAAGGGGTGGGAGGGGAGGGGTACGGGAGCGTAATTTTGCTCATCTCACTAAAGGTCAATAACCATTAGAGTGAAAATTCAGAAAGCACATTTATTCTCTGACTGAGGCCCTGTCTGGAAAATTCCATCCAGAAACAATCTGCTGTCTCTCTTGCAGGCCTCCCCGCCTCCACAAGGCGCTCTCCTCTAGTACCCCGGCCTGCCCGGCTACCTCTACCCTCTCACTTCTCCCTCCTCATCAAAAACTCTCTTTCCTGGAACAGGCCTCGACTGTTGAGAGGGGAGAAGTGACCAGGGAATTCTCCTCCTTTCCCTCAGGAAGTTGGGGTGAATCTGGTGGCATCATTTCTTTCTCCTTGGAGTTGCGGATATGTTTACCTGGTAGTGGAAAAGGTCTGGACAGACCAGATTCATAGTCCTAGTTCTGACATGTAATAACTGATAAACTTGGGAAAACTCAACTCTCTGAGCATCTACAGGTCATCTGTAAAATGGGAATAGAAATTTGGACGTCCTGGGATTACGGGGACAATGAAATAAGGTGCAGTATGCAATTTGCACTGGAGTCATTGCAGCATAAACGCAGGGCTGATCACAGCTTAAAACAAGAAGCTCTGATCATGGCATTTCCCTGTGTGGAAACCTTCCCATCCCCCCACCACCAAGGCCACATCTGTTGGCCTGACAGTCAGAACTCACCACTCTCTGCCCCTCTCTCCGGCCTTGTTTCCCACTCCCCTGTACCCTTCCCTCATTTCTCTGTGCATAATTCTTTCCTCAGCCTGAACCATGGTTGCAACTCTGGACTCTTGACTCTGGAATGCACATGGTGACACCCTACCCATCCTAAGCCTCAGCTTCATTGCCAACTTGATTCTGCCAGCTACCATGCACTGATTCTCTTCTTTACACTCAGCACATTGCTTCCACCACGCCTTCGAGGCTCCACACATTCTGCTTAGTTTGAGTTCTTCCAATCGTTCATGTATTCATTAAGCACTTAGACTCGTGCTTAAGAGCTCCATCCAGGTCTGGGGTGGAGACTGTGAGTCTGAAACTCAGTCCCACTTCTTGTTAGCTGTGAAATGTGGGCCTTTCTGTGCCTTAGTTCCTTCATTTGTAACATGGGAATAATCACTGTAACTGCCTCAGAGGTTTCTTGTAAAGCGGAGATAACACATGTAAGATCCTTCAAAGAGTACTTGGTACATGATAAGCACTCGGTAAATATTAGATAGTAGTATTACCAAATCCCTAGTCTGTTTCAGGACCTAGGTGATGAATAAGACATCCTTCAATAAATATTTCTCCAGTGCCTTCTATATGTCAGGAACTGTTCTACTTCTGGTGGGAAGGGAAGAAGAGTGGAGGCAGATAATAAACAAAAAGACAAACAAGAAAAACGTCATCTCGTACAAAGTGCTACATTGCAAATTGCAGTAGATGGAAGGACAGAGTGTAGCTGAAGGGTTTCTTTAGACAGGCGGCCTCCTTGAGGAGGCGGCACGTAGGCGGCAGTGGCATCATGACCTGGAGGGATTGTCCTTGATGAGGAGGGCACATAAGCTGTCCCGACTTCATTTAGTGCTGCAGATAGGAGGGGGCTTGTCTGGTTCAGGTCAGTTCCTCCCTGCACCTGGCTCTGTAATCAGCACTCAGTAGATCCTCAGTGAATGGGGACACTGAATTCGAACCCTTAGCTCGCACTCCCTGTAGAGGTGAGCTAGGGCTCCTGACAGGAAGTGGTTTCAGTGCAGAGGTTGCTTAGCGACATACAGATGATGATGATGATGATGATGATGATGATGATGATGATGATGATGCAATGGAACTGGGTCACGTGCCAACTGAATCGCCAATACTCTTGTATTCTCCTGAAGGCGCCATCACTTTGGGGTCAATTGAAGCTGGGTTACATTCCAGCTGGACCACTACCTTGCCTGGCAGCCTCACGCCCCTCTTCTATAAAGTGCAATGAATGGCACCTCCTCTCAGGGGGGTTGTGAACACGGCGTGAGACAATGTAGGCGAAGTGCCTGCACAGGGCAGGAATTCTGTAAATACCAACCCCCCTCCCCTAAGAGCCCTAAGGCTGGGAGCAGCTTCCCTAGACCCATCACTATGCTAAACATCTGCAGGGAGAAGTGGAATAGTCCAGTGACCACGTGTTCATCTCTCAGTCAAAAGCCATAAAATGTTTTTCAAGGCAAATTCAATAGTAGAAAAAGGAAGGATGCTTTCTTAAAAACATTCTTCTCTCTCCTTCATTACCCACCACCCCGCCCTGCAAAGGCTTCCAGAACATCAAACACTTCTCAAAGCATCAACAATATTTTTTGATGATGGAAGTATGAATAATCAAACATATGGATTACATTTCCTTAAATTATGCAGAGCCTACAAACCAGGAGGGAAGGGAGAATACTGGTCAAAATGTTTTCACATTTTATTAAAACCTCAAGGTCTGAGGAATACTTTTATGACTATTAAACACACACACACACACACACACACACACACACACACACACACACATCCCCTGTCCAACTGTCAAGAAAAAAAAATACATTGAGCATTTTTTTCCTGCTCAAAGCTTTGTCTTCACTCTGGTCAGCGCCAGTTCCTTGGCACCAGTCTCATTCATAGAATAAATGGACCACAAGTCAGGTCAGCTCCCAAGATCTGCCAGCTTACCCGTTGTATGACTTTAAAATAAGTCACTCAAATCCTTGGAGCTTGGGCTTCCTCTGTCGTAAATGAGAATAATGGCCCTTACTTCACAGATGGTGGTGAGGATCAAATGCAATGGGCCATGTGGACATACTTTGGGAGCCTTACAACGTCGGGTGGGTGTAAAAGATAGGGACGGAAGTGGCTCCAGGGAACTGTGCCCACCCCTAGGGGCCATACAACGCACTGGCAGTGCTTCCAGGGCCTGACCACCTCACCATCAAACTCCCACTCTGCTGATCAGAAGCTGTGTGTTCCTGGGCAGAAAACTAAGCCCCTCTCTCTGTGCCCCACTTACTTATTTGCAAAATAGGGTGCCGCTAATAATAGTACCTGCCTCATGCAATGGTCATGTGAATTAAGTCAGTAAATATTTATAAAGCACTTAAGTTTGTGCCTGTGTTCGTTTTGAAAGAGAAAGAAAACATGAGAGGAGGGAAGAGAGGAAAGCAGGAAGAAGACGTCCCACTCAAGACACTCTGTGCTAGAAATTCACCTTCTAGTTGCTGGTGTCAGTTAGGTATTATCTTTTCCAGGGATCCTTTTGGGAAATGCAAACACTCTTTAAAGGCATGGCGCAGCAATTCCGATTCAGTGTGTATTTATTGAGCACCTACTGCGATCTCTGACTCCTTGGAGGATGGGGGTAGGGAAAGGTGACCAATGGAAAAGAGAGGAAAAGGGAAAACAGAGGGAGGGAAAGAGACAGAAGAGTGGCTTCCCCTACTGTGACTTTGGCATTAGACAGACTCGGGTCCCTATGTCAGCTCTGCCAGTTACAATGGGACCTTGGAAAGGCAAGGACAAACACAGACACCAGTCAGAGCTTCACAATTTATTTTTAACCCTAGAAAAATTAGGTCGTTGTGGGAATAAAATGAGAGAATGTATGCAAAGCGTCTCAGTTTCCTTCTCCACAGCCCCACATTTTTGTCACACCCGCCCATGACTTCCATGGGAGGGCAACTGCTAACGGCAGCAACCAGGGGACTCGAGTCAGAGCTCTCAGAAGAGGAAATCAGTTCACCACTCACTTTCTCTGTGCAGCAAAAAGGCCCCTTTTTTCAAAGACTGTGATCTGCTAACTCATAGGAAGCACATTTCCTCCCCGTGACATCTCTGATCAACTTCAGTCAGTGGTAACCAAGTGACTAAGTCTTCCTCCAGAGGCACAGAGCCAGAGCTGGTGCGCGGCTTCCCCCCAGCCTCCCAAGCGCGCAGACGATTCTTGCCGGATCCTGGTCCTCGGAGGAAATGGGAAAGCAACCCAGCTTTGACTCCAGTGAGGAGGAGAGCACACAAAGCCCTCTTCCGGGATGCTGGCAGATGCCAAAGGAAGGATCGGTGAGTGAGTAATTCTGTAGCCTGGAGTCCAAAGCCTGCAGCCAGAGGCCTGTGCCAAGAAGACGGTGGCGGGTGCAGGAGAGGTGGGTGGCTGTTGGGCTGGCCTCAGCCCGATGAGGAACAGCTCAGTGTGAGTCAGGGGCCAGGTCTCGGTTCCAAGGGTCTCTTCCAGGCTACATTCATTCTGACAGGCCTCCCACAAAGGGAGCTTTTCCCTCCAAAGACTCAGGTGGCGTTTATAGGGGTGGTGTGTCATCGCTGGGCATTGAATGGAAACGATAGAAAAGTCCCGTGGGCTGAGCACAAGCTGGCACAAAACCGAATGCACACAGTCCAGGATACAGGTACCAGGTGTGTGCCCAAGGTGGTGTGGGCTGCTCAATTCCCACACTGAAAATGACAATGGTGATCATTTAGTGATAGTTCACCAGGTCCCAGCACTGTGCAAGCTGCCCCAAAGCCCTTATGAGCAACTACTAAGCATTATGATCCAGAGAGAACACAGAAGCTGGGGGAACGCTACGTAAGCCATTCCATGCTCTCCATTACCTCCGTTTTCTCAGTGCGAAATAGGGGTGATATTTGCCTACAGGATGGGTTATTTGCACAGTGATTTAAAACCCAGACTTCTGAGTCTGAAAAATCTGGCTTTAAGAACCAGCTCTGCCTCCAACTTACTGTGTGAGCCTGGGTAAGTTTCTTAGGCTCTCTGAATTTCAGTTTCCTCGTGTGTTATAGAATCATAAGAGAACCAACCTCAAAGGGTTGTGACAGAGATTAAATGAGATAATGTATGACACTGCTTTCTCATGTGTAAACCAGAGAAAACAATATATATCTTTCATTGTTGTGAAGAGTAAATGATGTTTAAAATTGCTTAATAAAGTATCAATGTTCTCAATGAATCATGATTATTATTATTATTCTTAGCTACAAATGAGTCATTATATGGAAAGTTCTTGGTAAATTTTAAGGTGTTGTTTTTGATACAATGTATTGCTTATTATACTCAAGGAAGTCACTAAATATGGTAATTAGTATAAGGCCGTTTTAACAATTTCTCTGTTCTTTCTCATGAAAAGGTTAGTTACATTGGCACTTCCGACCTCAGACCCTTGAACCCACAGGGTCCAGGAAACTGGTAAGGGGCAGTGAGAAAGGGGGACCTAGCAGTGCAAACAACTGAGTTCTTTGTACGGTGCTGACAACGTAAGAGCAAGGTGGCAAGTTCACGAACTTCATTGTCAGAGTTTTGGAATGACGACGGCTCTGATGGCCATTCCAGAAAAAGAGTTCCCAAATTGGTTTGAAGGGCAGACTAGGCACTGGTGTCAGTATATGGCTTCCCAAGGGGAGTACTTTGAAGGTGACAGTAGTGATTTTCAGCAATGAGGTATGTAGGACGTTTTCTAGGATGAGTTTGTGAACTTAATTGTCTGACCTCGTATGCGTAAGCACCTAGGACAGCGCCTAGGTCCATAGTAATCACTCCATGCCGTGAGCTCTCAAGCATTGTTCTCACTACCAGACTTCAGGAAACATCTTCCCAATCATAAACATAACTAGTTAATGGTAACAACTGGAAGCATGTTCAGAATGAGGGTCTGTGATAGGGAAGGAAGAGAACTCACACATATTGATATGTATGAGGCACTGGACATGAGTCTACACAGCACAGATGTCACCCTATTGGATTTGCTCAACCACAATGTGAGGTAGGCATACTACAAAGGAGGAACCAAGGCAGAGGGCTCCTGATGTCACACTACCAGCAAGTGGGAGAACCAGGATTCCGGTCCAGACTTTCTGACCCCTGCAACGTGAATTATTTGAATTATACCCCGGAGATCCCAGGAGGTTAGGTTAAAGAAGGTACTTCTTAGACAACACGCTATGGTCCGTAGTCTAGGATTGCAAACAGTTGGTGAAACGGGCACTCCTCTCCTCTCCTGACGTTAACAACACTGAGAATCACTTCTGAGCCTCTTTGGATGAAGAAGAGTCTCACAATCTCCCTCCTCTGCAGGCTCCAGCTTCCCTTGGTAGGTATCCTTGAAATCCACACTCAGTTATGGAAGCCACAGATTCTGAAGCTCCAAGAGGGCCTGGGTAAAATCAAACTCTCCATCTTGGAAGTGGCAAAAAGGAATTTCTCTTTCCCAGTTCACTTGGACTGGATATCTGATTAATATCTTCAACCCAAGACTTGAGGAGGTAGCAAGGTATAGATGAACTACATCAACACACACTGAGCCCTTCTATCCCAGGTTCTATGCTAGGTGTCGGGGGCACAGAGTTGCAGGTATAAATAGAATTCCATCTATCAGGGGTACAGACAAAAATACAGATGGTAGCATTTGCAATTTAGTGGAGGTAGTCACAGAGGCCACTGAGCACATAGATGTCTGACCCTCCCTAAGGAGTGGTAAAGAGGTTCCTGACAAGAGGTGGTGTTTTATAGGGCAGGCAAGGGTTTGCCAAACAGAGGAGAAAGGAGAAATTGTAGAGGCAACAGCATGAGGAAAATAACAATGGTACGAGAGATCTAAATGACGTTTTGGGCAGCTGGAGCATGAAGTGAGATTTACAGAGGGCTGGGCAGTGATGCATTAGTTACACGAAAATATGCCCTGCTTTAGAAGCTAGGTTTCATGCTCACAGCCATTGAAGAACCTTCAGCAGGGAAATGGAGTGACCATATTCTTTGAGTTTCATTTGTGCCATTTCTGATTTGACACCTGACATTTTCTATCAATAATACTCATGGGAGTTTCCTGGTGATGTAGTGGCTTAAGGCTTCGGCACTGGCACTGTCAATGTTGCGGCCTGGGTTTGATTCCCAGTCAGGGAACTACTCACATACAAATAATAATAATAATAATAATAATAATAATAATAATATTCATGAATGTCCCTGCCATCCAAGAATTTTCATCTATTCCAAGAAATTTGATGAAAATAATTATTGAAATCATCATCATCATCATCATCATCTCATATATTGACATTTACTATACTTAACTGTGAAGTGCCAGAAGACAAGACAGGGTCTTGTGTGCCAAAGTTTTCTCAGCACCAAGCACAATGCCGAGCATGCAGTGGCTTTCCTTGAAAAACATATAAACAAATGAATGAATGTGTTTATTTCTTTCTCAGTTTGCCAGGCATTCCAAAATCACTTAAATCTCTTAAAACCTCTGTGAGGGAGCTATTCCCCCTCCTCTTTTCCCCATTTTATAGATAGAAAAACCTGGGCCAGAGAAGAGACTTCCCATGGTGACACAGGGACAAGTGCCATAAAATGGCCTATTACATGACTTTAAATTCAGAGGAGGATACCCTCACTGCTAACTGGAATGGGCAGGGAAGGCAGCCTTGAACTTAAGCCTTGAAGACCTAGTGTGTGGTCTTGGCCTTCTTCCCCCTTCTCAGCATCTCTTGACACTGGATTTTACCTTAATAATAATCGGTCGTGTTTATTGAGCACTTATTTTATCAGGTACTGTCCTGAGAGTTTTACGTACATTATCTCATTTAGTCTTCATGCGAAAATTAGAGCAGTAAGTACTGTTGCTAGGTCTATTTAGTGGATGAAAAAACTGAGATCAGAGATGTGATGCAATTTACCCAAATTTTTGTAGCTAACAAGCAACAGAGCTGGGATTGAAACCTAAATCTGTCTGATTCCAATACATTTTGCATACAAATGCAGGACTATGAGTGGTAACCTGCATCTTAAAGAATCATCTATGAGTAAAGAATGTGAAGAGAACAGGAGTATGCACACCCTTTCCACCACCATTCCATTCCTACAACACAAGGTTGGTGTGAAATGACCCCAAGAGCTGGGGGAAGCAGAGGCAGTCTTTGCATTACTGAATAAGCATAAAATAATGAACAGAGCACTGCACCGGAAGTCAAGGCATCTGGGCAATAATGTCACTATATTCCTTTTAAACTGCTGACCTTGGGAAGCCAGTTGACCTCTGGGCTTCAGTGTTCTTACTGCATAAGGAAGAGACTAGAATTAATAAATTTTAAAATGATTTTAAACCTGAGTCTCCATGATTCATCTATACTTTTTTAAAAGTCCAGTTGAAGCTTTTCTAAAAGATTTTGCATATATATTATTTCACGAGATTTGCCTACCCCACATTTTAGCAGTCTCATATTTCCCCTGAGGGAATCTTAATAGGTTTCTAATTGATGACCAATGTTATATTAAAAATCAAAGAGGAGAGTAATTGTTCTTCCACCCTGGCCACAAAAGGAAAAAATGATAATAACAATCCAAATACGGCTCTCTTGTTAAAGAGGTTTAGAAAACCTGACTTAAGCACAACCTTTGCATCCAGCTTCCTTCATGTCCTCTGGCTGTAGGGACCTGAGATGTTTCTCTGTAGGGGCATCAAGCTCTGTTGGTTAAAGGGAATCCTCCCTAGGTCTCAGTGTGCTCCTCTCTCAAATGGGGACATTTACAATGCCTGCTCTGTCTACTTCATAATGTTCTTTGTGGATAAAAATAGATGACAGATGAAGATTTTTCTAGACAAATACAAATAACAGATTTTGCAAGACAATACAAAAGAGATTATGGTGATTGTGATGACTGTACTTGTCAGGCTCTCTAGAGAAAGGAGAGAGAGAAAAAGAGACAGAAATGAGATACTGTAAGGCATTGATTCATGTGATTATAGAGGCTTATAAGTCCCAAGATCTATAGTCAGCAAACTGGAAAGCCAGGAAAGCCAGCGGTGTGAGTTCCAGTCTGAAAGGTGGCAGGCTTCAGACCCAGGAGCAGCTGATGTTCCAGTTTGGGTCACAAGGCAGGAAAAAACCTGAGGTCTCCATTCGGAGACCTGAGTATCCCCAGAACCTAGGAAAAAGGTCTAGCACAGAAGAGGGTGTCAAAACATATTGAATGAATGAATGAATAAATGAATGAATGAGGAGAAGGAGGAAAATTTAAGGGCAGTGGAAGAAGAAATTCCATACACAACTAATGCAAGGGACGTTTTCATCACTGTTTAAAATCCGCCGTTACATATTTAGTTCTCAAGTAACTGAATCCTTACATCAACTTTGTGAGTTAAGTATTATTATTCTCATTTTTCCAGATAAAGGCTGTGAGGTTCGGAGAAGTTAAATAGTCAATCGGTGTATCAGCACCATCCCGTACTTTCCGGGTTCTCTTCCTCTCTCACCATTCACCACAATGTGCAGTCCTGTGATATTTCTTTAATTTTATTCTTGTCCCCTGCAGTGGGTTGCATGGGGGTCCCCAAAAGATATGTCCACCTGGAACCTAGAGAAAGTGACTTTATTTAGAAAGGGGTCTTTGGAGAGATAGACAAGGATACTGAAGTGAGACATTCTGGATCAGAATGAACCTGAAATCCAGCGACAAATGTCCTCATAAATAAAGGGAAGAAGATAAGACATGCAGAGGAGAAGGTGATGTGAAGACGGAGGGAGAAATTGGAGTGAAGCACCTATAGGCCAAGGAATACTGAGGAGTGCCAGTAGCCACCAGAAGCTAGGAGAGAGGCATGCAACAGATTCCCTCTCAGAGCCTACAGAAGGACCCGACTCATCCACACCTTGATTTCAGACTTCTGGCCTCCAGAACTGTTATTAGGAAAAACAAAACAAAACAAAACTCTGTTATTTTAAGACACCCAGATTTTGGCTGCTTGTTACGGTAGTCACAGGAAACTAATATGCCCCCCTCCCATCTCCAGTCCACCCTCCAAATTTTCTTTGGTTCACTGTTTTATATCTAGTGTCTAGAAGTGCCAGGATCAAAGTAGGCGCTTGGCAAATATTTGTTGAATTAATGAAAGCGTGACTAATGACATTTCAGATGTTTGCAGCCAGGAAAGTCTCTTGAGTGTGAGCAAGGAGTCCTCTGCTCTCACCAGGATAGATTCCCTGGGATTAGCATCACAACATTCTGTCAAGACCATTGTGTTTTGGGATGATGTGCCCAGTGGGGAGGAAGGAAGGGGAGTGAGGGCACGTGGGTGTCCACCTCTCAGTTTATAAAATGGGCACGGGCCTCCTCCCAGGAGTCTTTGCAGGCTGGCACCAGGCTTACCCACCAACACAAATATATGAAACAGGGGTGGTGGTGTGCCCTGTCTGAGGGGAAATGACTCTCCTTGGAACTGCAGGCCCCAGTCCAGTTGGGTCCAGTCTTCGGTATCCTGTCTCCTTCTCCTCCGCTCCTCTTTTCCATCTTTCTGCCACATCTTCTCACTTCTCTAGAAGCTGGGCCAAGGTGACTCTTACCATCCTACTCACTGAATCCTGTGCTAAAGAAAAAGGGGACAGGGCTGGCCCTGACATGCTCATGTGGTGGGCTGTCAGTGGGCCAAGGCAGACACTGATGCTCCAGGGCAGGGGACTCAGGAGCCTGGGCTCTATGATGTCCCTTACCCCTCATACACACTGTGCCCTGGGCAGAGCCCTGTCCCTCTCCGAGCAGATCACTAAGACCTCCTTATCTATTTAACCAGTGTTCACTCAGGACTTCCTCTGGTCTGAGTCCTTCCTGTTTGTTAGCAACATTTAGGAAGGTGGCTCAAAATCCAGCAGGAACACCAAACCACATACCCTTTCCAAGCTGCAAAACTGGGTTGAAATCCTTAGGTATCCTACTTATGTGGCAAGTTATTTAACCCCTTCAAGCCTCTATAAAGTGTGGCAATAATACCCACCAATTTGAAAGGGGCACACCACGAGGTGTTAAGTCATCTAGGAGTGCCCAATACTTAATAAGGGCTCAAAACTTCACTTTACCTCCCTTTTGTACCTAGCTTTTCCAAAAGAGATGATAATAGATCTTTGCATCCATTCATTCAGTTCATTTACTGATACAGTAAAGTGCGTAACATGAAGGCTTAATTAATGACAGTTGCTATTTTTCATTCATTGAGCAATCATAGCATCTGGGATCACTTGTGATCAGAAAATCGAAGTGCTGCAAGGGAACTTCAGGTACATGTAGCCAAGCCCTCATTCTTCAAATGAGGAAAGGGAAGCTCAGAGAAGGCAAAAGACTTTCCTGAGGCCACGCAGCTAGTAAATTCCATTTCTCTGCTGCTCATTCCCCTGGTGACACATCAAGCCTCGGGCAGTGGTGATAACAGCCATTCAACCAATAACCTCTGGTACCTACAGCACCCAGAGTAGCTGGCCACTCTGGAGGCCCTGAAGAAGCCTCAGGGGCCCACCAGAAATGTGGACAGATGGAAGAAATTATAAGGCAGGCATTTAGGAAGCAGTTCCTTTCCAAATTAAAAGCATTCTTGCTGCTACACTCTCACACTCATATCCTAAAAATTGTTATTTAACGTGCTGTCCACATCCGAACTTGACTCACTCTTTGAAATGGAAATCTGGGCGGTTTGGGTGGTGGTTCCTAGTCAGCCAGCACCAGGACAGCACTTGTTGACAGCCCCACTGGCAGCCTTGACCGCAGGCCAGAGCCTCAGCCTCCAAGGCCGCTCTGCTGTCCGCAGAGGTTCCAGAGCTGGGGCCTCTGCCTGGGGGACCTTGACCTTGCCGGAGGTGGGATCTGTTTCTGATATGGTGTGGCAAATTTCTAAATCTTAGCTGTGGGATGGCATTTGCTCCTTGCAGAAAAAGAGCAAGGAGCCCAGGAGGTTCCAATTGATTCCAAAGTAGAAGCAGCTGTTGGAATCCTGCTGCGCTGATTAGGGAAGTTCACTTCCAGGTTATGGCTCCCAGATGACGGAGCCCTCGGCCACCCCCTCGCCTCCACCCGGGACTGTCAGGGCAGCCCCTGACGACCGAAAGGGATGCAGCCATTGATCCGGAGCTGGAAGCCAGGCAGCGTCAGGAAGAGGGTCCAGGAATGGCTCCCATCTCCTGAGAACTTACTACGTGCCTGCCCTTGGGTGAGGTGCTCCGCAAGTATCTCCCGTTCTTACTACCAGGTAGCAACACCGGCATGCCTAGATTTACAAATGAGGAAAAAGAGAGTAAGGAGATAATAATTACTGTTAACATAACTCTTCTACCTAACAGTTACTGAGTGTTTACCATATGCCACATGCTCCTTCAGCACATTATCATCTGCCAGTTTATCATCATATCAACCCTTTTTAGGCTGACCAGATGGACCATTTTAAAAGGGACAGAAAACACCCTGAATTCAGCCCAGTGAGACGAGGCTGACCGTACCTACTGTTTGAAACAGGACAGTACTGTTGCTTTCTGTCCCATTTGAAACGACACATCTGGTCAGCCTGCCTGTGATCCAGGTTCTATTATCGTCTCTACTTTATAGATGCAAAAACTGAGGCTAACGGGAGTTAAGGAACTCCTCATGCCCGCAGGCTTCGGATGCCCAGCACACAGCTGCTAGTGCCTGAGCCGCAGTATAAATCCACGTCTTTCTGACTATAAAATTAGTAATAGTAATAACAACGACAACTACCATTTGTGAAGCACTTACTATGTGCTTGCTGCACACTGTGTTAAGTTACACTTTTGAACACACGTTACCTCATTTAATTCTCACGGCCATCCCATGCCGTGTGTCCTTTTCCTGCTGTTTCAAATGAAGAAACTGAGGCTCGGTGACTAAGACAAGCAGGACTGGACTGAGGCTTCATCCGCCCCCACAGGGCTAGTTCTTAATCACCGTGACTTCTGCCTCCACACGTGTCCTGAGGGGTCCCATCCCTTGGTTTGCGTTTCCCAGTTTGCCCCTCCTTGGTATCACTTATGGAAAACTGGGAACTTGCCTCAAACTCAGCTCCAGGTTTCATGGTGACTGTTCTGTCATTCTTTCCAAAATCAACCTTCAAAAGCCACAGTAAAATTGCATTTGCAATTTGAAACTTGCCACGAACACTATAAACAGACCATTAGTTTAAACTAGTGTTGATTTTGTCGACTATTAAGGATAAATGAGTGATATTTACTAAGTTAGAGGAACATGAAGTTTATGGTTTTTAAATTGCTTTGAGGAGGCTTACTAGAATTTTCCCTTATATAAAGTCAGAATGAATAATACCTTTGACAATGTATGTTGTATGTTCTCAAATAGAGGTCCACGTGGCCCTACCGATATCCTTTAAAGCAAGATGGCATTGACACATCTGCAAGGGAGTGTAATGACTAATGGCCTATCTCATGGATCGACAAAGATACGAAATATCTACGAAGTGTCTGTGACTACTGGACACTCTCCAGGAGCTTCAAACATGGTTAGACTTGTTAGTTACATTTGCATGATTATGTAATATGGGTATTCATACATTCATGCAATCTTTCATTCATTTGTAAATGTTAATTAAATGCAGAGCTCTGTGTGCCAGGCACTCAGGCAGGTGCTAGGCACACAAGGGTCTTTCAGAATTTCCAAGTCTCATGGGGAAGCCAGACAAGAAATGCCACTTAGAGGTCACCACTGATGCCCTGGTAGCAAATGGAGGCCTGTAATCTAGGTCGTGTACAAGAGAAACCAAAGCTTTCTGGAGAAAGTGTCCTCTAAACTGATAAACAAAGGATGAGGTGTGGGGGAGGGGTTAATCTAAAAAGAGAAAAGCAGGAATTCCAAGCAGAGGGCAGGGCTTTGCAAAGGTCCTGAAGGGAGGGAAACAGTATTTGCTAAGTGCTGAGAGAACAGGACGAATGACACTGTCAGAGTTTACAGAGGGGAGCTCCATCTGAATCGGGGTGGTCAGAAGATGTACTGGAGAAACCAGAGCTGGATGCAGAGTATTTAGACAGGAGTGGCTGATGGAGAGGTGTAAGTAAAGACACCAAGACCTGCTAGACCTCACCACCACCTTCATCCTCATAATGGCTAACACTTATATGCCCCTTACAACACATGTGACCCTTGCTGGGAGACAGTTCTCCATGGCCTCTTGCATCTCTGCACATTTTGCGAGTAGAGGCCCCGACTGCCTTTGTTTCAGATCATCTTTTCAAGGATGTTTGTATAGAAACAGACTTGGAAGACAGAGATAGTATGTCCCCCTACCAGAGGGCAGGTTCGCTTAGAGCCCAGTTATAAAACATTCGGGTTCCTTGAGCTCAGGGCTTCTTTCCGTAATGCAACCCATAGATGTCAGGTGTCATTTGCACCTCTTCATGTTGCCTCATAGAAACTAGGTCTCAGCAAATGGGTATAAGACAGCACTTATACTCTGGCTACTGCTATTGCTGTGAATGATAAATTCTTGTCTCTGACTTAGCAGCCATGGAACTATGCCAGGCTAGCCTAATGGTTTGCAAGTGGCATAAAATCACAGACCCCTCAAGGTTCTTGCAAAACCTGTTCTAAGCACTGTGCCTGTATGAACTCATTTAATCCTCCCAGAAGTCCTATGGTATAGAAATGATTGTCATTATCTATTTAGGCAGGAAAAATAGAATAGAACAGTCTAAAAAGTAGATTGGTATTAGGTCACAAATACCTGGGCTAAGGAACTTGAACTCTATCCATTCAGCAGTGAGAAAAGGATTTTTGAACAGCAGAGGAATATGAGGAAAACAGCATTTTCAGAAAGCTCTTCTAGCTGTAGTCTGTTGGATGGATACGTAGGGAGGAAATCCTGCTAGCAAAGAGGCTAGCAAATATTAGGAAGTGAACCAAGACTCGGACATGCTGGCTGGATGGACTCAATGTACCCACAGTAGAATGTCACAAGTCTAAATGTCAGGCCCTGGACAAGACTCCTTAACACCAATGGCTCCAGCAAAGGTCTGGGGAGACGTGACTTAGCAGTCCAGCCTCGAGAATGAGGCCTAAGGCTCCCAGGGGCCAGGCGACCTGGGGTGAGTCAACAGGGGATGCACCTGCCAAAAGCACCACTGTGATCCTTGGCTACATGAAAAGGCCAGTGTCGGGCCAGAAAGCAACGATCCAGGTCTGCCTGTCAAAACAGAACACGTTCGAGGAAAATGCTCCAAGATGAGAAGGGGGCTAGGAACCACGACAGAGATGCTCAGGAATGAGTAACCAAGCCACACAGGCAGGATAGCTTGGGGACCATTCTCACGTCCAGTGGCTGTTCGCAGCATCCCTGTGCACATCTGTGTGGTTCCTCAGGGGCACAAGGACCAGTGGGAAGATAAAATCCCTCTTCATTGAATTCCTCCCCTCTGTCTCTCTGCCCGGAAAATCCCTTTGCATTCTTTAAGACCAAGCCCATGCACCACTCCCCACAGAGTCTTCCTTGCCTGCTCAGGTGCTCCTCCTCCACGAACCTGTATAAGCTTCTGGACTTCCCTCCAATCACCCTTTTCACCCTTGTGAAGGATCCAAGATCACCACTACCCCAGCCTGGGACTGCCCCAAGGGCACAGGCAGTGTTCAATTCTATACTCGCAGAGACCTGTGGGAACCCGGCTCAGAAGACAGCACTGAATGACTGCAAAGCAGAAGACCCCCCGGTAAGTAAGAAAAAGAGCCACGACTGCTCGGAGACCCCAAGGTCAGGAAATGGGTCCAAGAGTGCTGAGCTGCAAGGAGGTTGGGAAAACGGGGGCCCAAGGGAGAGAGGCCTGGACAGAGTGTCCCTAGCTCTGGCCAAAGGTGAGAATATCCCAGTTGGCAGAGCTCTCCCTGGTTGTGGGGCAGCTGCCCCGGCCACATTCAGGCCTGTAGATAAGGGGGACAGGAAGGAACATCCACCTTGGGCCATCAATGTTCTGACATCTTAACATCCTGTCCCTCACTGGAGACATTGCAGGAGGCAAAAAGGAGCCGGTGCCCAGTCAGGGCCCAGTGGGGCCAGTACTCCAGGGACAAAACTCCCTCCCTCACCTCTAAGAACAAGAAGGTGAGGTAGAAAGAGAACACAAGCGAATAAATCAGACCTCCGAAACTTTACTAAGCCCTACTGTATACAGGAGACTCTCAGTTAACCAGCTCCCACGGGGGTTGGTAGAGACCAGATAAATGTTAAGTAGACTCTCCATAACTGGAACTGAAGCAACTGGCTCTCTCAAGCAACTGGCAAAAAATATTTGTGCCGATTGCTTGGGAGTGTTGGTTGCTTGAGTTCCAGTTAACAGAGAGTCCGCTGTACTTGTCACTGAGAGATGAGAACCGCGGTCAATACCAAATTGCGTCGTGTAGCAGAGTGAGCAGACTAGGGGCTAAGCACACAAGAGCAGAAATCTCAGCTCCTTTCCTCACCAGCTGTGGGACACTGGCCAGTGACCTCACCTCTTGGAGCTTCAGTTTCCCCGTGTATAAAAGGGGATCGTATACTGCCGCCCTCACTGGACTGGTGTGACGATTAAATGGGCCCACAGGTGCAAGGTATTCAGCAGGTCAGTAGCAGGCATACCCTACATCTTAATGCTTCCTCTCCTGTCCATTTGCAGCTGGGACACGAGAGAAAGCACAGGACTGAAAGGCAGACAGGTGGATGCACGGGGCTGGGGTGCCTGATGGACCCCTTAGAACGCATGGACTGGGCTGGCTGGGAATGGTTTCTTTTTCAGAGAACTGGGCTCAGTGGGATGAGTTAGGATAGGTGACTAAGTCTCTCTGGAAAAAATGTCCCCAGCCTCCCTCCTCTGGGCTCACACAACTCCCTGCACATGCCTCCCAAAGCGCATCATGCTGAATGGCAATTGTCTATTTGTGCTTCCATTTTCCCTGCAAACCATGGGATTGGGTCTCCCATTTCTCCGTTGTTGTATCCCTACTGCCTAACACAGGACTTATGACACGGTGAATGCTGAATAAATGCATTTAAGGGAGAACCAGAGGGCAAGGGCACAGAACCAAACTTAAAGTTATATTGGAACCCAAGCAAAACCCTGGGAAGATTTTCTGAGCCCCCAAAGACCTACCAGGTCCCAGTGCCAGAGGGCATTTCAGCGCAGGAAGACATAGGACCAAAATCAGGGCTTGGTCCTCCCTGTTTAGTAGTACTAGATGCACAAGAGTCATGCGGTCTGGCCTGGCTCGGCCGTTAAGCCAAAGAAGTGACATCTGGTGGGAAGTGTTTGCTGTCCCCATCCCCTTTCTTCATCCCAGCACCTGCTGCCTGAACCCTGATGTTCTGTCTATGCCTAAAGGGGAATCTGAAGTCTGCACAAGCAGTGCTCAGCAGCCTTTCCCCTCAGGAAGGCGCGCCTCACACCTTCTCCTTAAACTTCCCAGCACACCTGTGAGGTGAGGCCGCAACTCCCTCCCTACCCGTCTGCCTTCCCCTTTCTCAGCGGTGGCCAAAAGGGCCTTTCCGCTGCCCTGTGCCTTTTTCTGCTCCAGGCCACAGAGCCAGAGCCTGATTTTCAGGACTTTACGGCTCCTGGCCTCGTACTCAGACCCCTACTTACCTTTTTCATAGGGGAACTGAGAGGAGTAATTACTGCTCCTGGGAGCTTTGAAGGTCAGCAGGCGCTGTGGCAACAGAGGTGTCGAATATGGTGATTAGCACTAATAATAAGTGTTATTAGCAGGGTTTAGCTCTTTTAAAAAGGGGCAATGGCCCTGCAACTGTTCCCTGGCTGTTGAGGTTACCCTTATGACTCGTTTTGACTTTAAAGGGGATCCATGACAGGATGGGGTGGGCTTGGGAGGAGCCTCCTGTAGGGATCACAGGCCAATCTTGGCCCAAGCAGAGGAAGAGTACAGGTAAGTCTTCACTCTGGGCGCTGAGTATTTCTCCAGGCGCCTGATCTGACCCCTGCTTCCCGCCTCTTGAGCCATTCTTCCCCTAGTTTTCTATTTCAAGGCACACTGGCCCTCTTTGACTTCCTCCAGGCTGCCCTTTCCAACCCCAGGACTGTTACACGTAGCAGTCCCTCCACCTAGAAGGCCTTCCTCCCACCCTTGACACCTCACTGAGCTGATATCAGTGCACCCTTTGTCTCTGTTCTGTGCTATCGCATGCTCTGTACTTCTCTTTCATAGCACAGATATTAACTCCACTTCTGCTTTCCCTACTACAGTAGGCTCTCGGTTAACCAGAACTCAAGAAACTGAAACTCTCAAGCAACTGGCAAAAAAAAAAAAATCAAAGAAATAGTACTACATTTATCCGGCATGGGTGCTGGTTAACTGAGAGTCTACTGTACACTGAGATGTGTATGAGCACAGATCAGAGTTCATCCATGTGCCAGCTCATTTCACTCCATTCTCTATACTATGTGTGACAATATAAGGACGTGCTTGTTCAGTATCGTACACTTAACCAAGTTTATGTTAAGCAAAGAGTGACCGCATATCCCAGGTGCAATCAGTGAAAAATTCACTCCTTACACCTCTAGGTAGGCCTGCACTCCCACAGCTGCAGCATCTTGGGGGAGCCAGAAACCTGCAGAAATATCTCCCCTTCCACATTTTTTATAGTTTAAATTCCATTTTTTTAAATACAAATTGGCACAGGCATGTCTGTGCTTTCTCCACCCTGGTAGGCCTGAGACCTTCAGTGGGCCGATGATAATATCCACCCTTGGCCACAGTGATTTGGCCAGGGCATGCACATGACCCACGCCAGGCCAGATACGGGGCTTCCATGGGCTATTTCTACCTCATGCTGTCAGAAAAAACTCTCTTCCCTCTCTGATAACAAGCTGAGAAAAATGGAAGCCTAACCTGTATATATTATCACTACATACGTTTCTGTTTATGTTATGTTTCACAAATTTAAAAAGACTCTGCAATCGCTGGAATACAAGCCTGGAGCTTCCGTAACCATGGTGCCCATCACAAGTAGGAAATGCAGGAAGAGCCGGAGAGACTGAGGTCAATTTGTAGTAAGTCAGAGACGAAGAAGGCACAGGCAGACGTAGCTCCAGCCATTTCCGAGGCAAGGCTGCCCTTGATTTAGCCAATAGAGTCCCCTTTTTGGCTTAAGTTGCATTAAGTTTCTTTTGCCTGAACTGACTAACCACCAAGTAATAGAAATATTATTTCATATTTTATTTATGCCCATTTTGTTCTACAAAGGATTTAAAGCTAACATCTTTCCTTTGTCTTACATTTTTTGATTTATGATTTACTACTACTTCAATCTCTCAACATAGTTTTATGAAGTAAGCAAAGCAAGTATAATTCATTCATTTTACACATAGTACAACTGAGGCCCAAAGAACTTAAAGAGACTTAAGTCACATAGACAAGTAAATGACAGAGCCTGGACTGGAGTCTAGGTTTTCTTATTTTTCTCTCATTTTGCTAATAAATCATGACCATGAGCACCAGAGAGAGACAGTTTGACTGCTTGGGTTCACAAGATTCCTACAGCTTCCAACTGTGAGTAATTATGCTTCTTTAAGAAGAACAGCTTCATAATACAATAACATTTGCTAGATATATTACTGAGCAGTAATAAAAGTTTAAGACTAACACCAAGTCCTAGGCATCTGTCCAGGTTGAAGTAATATATTTTATGTCAAAGAGATACCAACATACTGCCTTGTTTCTAAGGCAGACAGGGTGCTCTGAGCGCAGTGGATGGAAATATTGGGTGGATTTGGTGAGGAAGCCTCCACTGGTGTTGACAAGAGGCAGAGGTAAGAGGGAGGAGACTAGAGAAGGTTCTGCTTTCATTCCCTGAGATGTTAAAGGCAAATGGGAAGTTGGAAACCACCACTGTAAAGCCAGACAGACCCAAGTGCAAATATGGCTTGCACCAAGTGCTACTGACCATCTTGGGCAAGTCACCCGGATCTCTTTAAGCCTCTGTCTCTTTATTTGTAAAATGGGGATAATAGTACCTTCTTTCCAAATCCACGTACAGTAAACTCTCAGTTAAGCAGCACCCATGGGGATAGGTAGATGCCGGATAAATGTAAGTAGACTCTCTGTTAACCAGAACTCAAGCAACCAGTATTCTCTCAAGCAACCGGCAAAAAAATTTGGCCGGTTGCATGAGATGGCCTGTGGCTTGAGTTCCGGTTAACGGAGAGTCCACTGTCTATAGATCCTGCATACAAAATCACCCAACAGTGCTGCCACATAGTAGTCACCCAATAATGTTTCTCTTTTTCTCACAGGAGTAGCGTTCACATTTTGTCCTCCATAATGAGAACCCATAGGAAACACCCATGTGCCTGCCAAGGCAGAGGACACAGTGCACTGTGATTCAGCAACTGGACCTTCTGCCATGTGACCCCAGGTGGCTTCCCCAGCCTTAATGCCCTTTTGTCTCCTCCCCCTCCCATACCACTCAAACCATCCAAACGGCCCTTCTCATCGCTCCTGCTCTGCCTGCACCTTAGTGCATTCCTGAGCAGAGTGTTTTCCTGGACAATTTAGTTGTCAGTTAGGCTTGCCCTGAAAGAGATTCTAATGGCCTCCCTTCCACAGAGAATATTATCTCTTCCAACAGAGAAAAGGGAAGGAAGCAGAAAGGGAAGTGGGGGAGGGTCTGCAGAATGGAAAATAAGAATAGAGGAAATATAACAGACATTATTGCAAGGGCTTTCCCCCAAAACTATATTAATAGCCATAGAAAAAAGACTGGACTCAATTAAACATCATATTTACCAGTTACTATACCCAAGTTCTCTATTTTTGGAATCTTCTACCACATACCCCTTTATCCTATAGCCAAAATGCTACATAGCCTTCAAGGCTCAGCTAAAATGCTTTTGGACTTGTACTAATTAGTGTTTGTATTTGACTAATACCAACCGAATTCCAGCTGTGTGCCAAACCCAGTGCTGGGCTGTAGGAATACAGCGGTGATCATGTCAGACATCATCCCTGTTCCAGTGAAGCTGTTAAGCCTTGCCTGTGTCCTTCTAAAGATTGGCTTGTGCCTCCTCTCTCTGCTCCCATAACTGTTGTTGCTGCTGTTACCATAATTGCCTTTATGTCTTCCTTCCTTTTCTAAAAAGCCTATAAAATAGCGTGACTGACTTGTCTCAGTTTGCTTGGGACTTTCCTGGGCTTAACACTGAAAGTATCATATCCTAAGAAAGCAAATTGAAACGGTTACTTACTCTACTACAAAATCAATACTATTACTACAACAACAACAAAATATCTTTTTTATACACACACACACATATGTACACAAAGATATATGTACACACACACACGCATATGTACACACAGATATATGTACACACACACGTACACACAGATATATGTACACACACACATGTACACACAGATATATGTACACACACACACACACACACACACACACACACTCACGAGCTGTCTGGAAAGTAACCAGCCATGTAACTGTTCTCGTTATATTAACAGTGGCTGGATTTTTTCCTCGTATATCTACACATATTCTTTGAAGAAAATCACTCAATCATTCATTTTCCAAATTTTTACTGAGCACCTAATTGTTAAAGTATTATAGCTGGTTGACTCTGTTTTATATTACATCTCTCCCACTACATTGCGAGCCCCTTGGGGTTGGGGCCCATATCTTCTTCTTCAAGCTTGCATTGCCAGGCCCTGGCATAGTGTCTGACACATAAAAGTAACTTAATTTTATGCAAACCACTTTGTTTATATTAGGAAACAGTGTAAGTTTGTGAAAAAACAATTTTAAAGTATGTGTTTCTACAATTTTTAAATAGAGATTTCTATCTAATATCTAGTTGGGGGTGTTCAACAAGTAATAAGATCCATGAACATAGTCTCCTCGTCTCCCTCTAGTCCCTCTAGCCAATGCGGTGTCTCTCAGCAGCTGTTGCAGCTTAAAGGCTGAAAATCACATACATGCAGGTACCAGCATTATCCAATCCTAGTTATGTCTTTAGATGATTCTAATTTTAACTGTAAACTGACTTGAAATATAAATCTCTGTAGCTTCCACCCATTGGTTATAGTTCTTCCAGCCAGAGACACAAAACACAAACCCAGACTCCGATAGGTGGCAGTCCTTCCAGGATTAGAACAGCATTCTCATGCCTCTGACTTCTAACCCCATCCCACAACCTATATCCATACCTAAAATTCTTAGCCATTCTAATACTTCCTTCAACAGTGGCCAGGCTGATAGGATTTTAGTGGTTTTACCCTTACCAGTTGTGTGACCTTAAAAAGTAAGCCCATTTCTTTGATCCTCAACTAGTAAAAGAGAGATACAAATATAATATATAAAAACATAGGATTAGTTTTGGGACCACAAGTGTTAAAAAATGGGAAAGTGCTTTAAAAACTATAGAAACTTTTCAGATATCAGTTATTTGACTTTTTTCTTTTTTTCTCTTAAGTAGGTTTCTGACGTTGTATCTATTTTACTTTTCCCTCAAAGAACCATCTCATAAATTTATTTATAAATTTTACTTTTTAAAATTTTCTAATTCACTTAATATCTTTGTTTTTTTATTGCCATGCTTTTCTTGGTTTCGTTTTGCTGTCCGCATTCTAAATCCACAGGTGGGACATTTAGTTGCTTTCTTTATATTTATTCTAATTTTTAAGTGAAAGCATAAAGGCTATGAATTTACTTCTAACTATGGCTTTGGCAGCATTATATATGCATTTTCAAATCTGGTATTCTCATTTTTTGTTTCTAAATAGTTTGCAACTGTGTATTTTAAAAATTTTCTTCTTTGAGTTTATATTACTATCATCCTACACTTAGCAGTATAAGTTGACCTTACTGATCCAGGAGCACTGGTTGTTATTATCATTCTACTGAACAGAGAATATTACAATTCTCTGTAAGCAGTTTTCTTTCTTATTTTAAGGCAGGTGCATCATGGCTAGAAAAAAAAAAGTAGGAAGCTTTTGTTTCCTCCTAATGAGAGTATCAGCCACAAAATACTAGCAGTTTTTTTTTTTTATTCAGATGTTTGTCACTGAGTCCATTTCTACAATATTCTCAAATCTTCCTCCAACTCCACCAAGAACTAAAGGAAATAGTAATCCTGCTGAAAAAGCAAGTGTTAGCAGCTATAGTCCATGGCCCTAGCCTTAGCTTATGGATTATGTTCCCAGGGTTGCAGTCTGAATATTAGTCTTCCTTTAACTTTAACATATGGTCTGGTTTCTTCCTGCAACTTTCACAAACCACCTCAACACAGGGGGATCTCTCCTTTTTCAGATCCACAAGTCTAGGATTCAGCCCTGTCTCTCAGACTAGACTCCCTGAGAGTGAGACTGTATCTTATAACTCTTTTCATCCCTCCTTATACTCCCTAGCATCTATCTCCAATAAATATTATGATTGTTTGATTACAATTCTTACAGAAGATTTCCTGAGAGAGAACGTAACTGTAAAATTTAGGGTGATAGATTTTAAAGCAACAAGTGGCAAAATCAAGGACCTTTTAAAACCCTATAAGGAGATTGTGACTAATACTTTGAATGCATGCTTTGAGGTAAAGAAATAGCAGTATCCCAAACATTAAGGAACTATATTTTTAGATATTATGAAAAACAAAAATGACACCTAGATAATTATCCAACTAGAGCTACCTGTGGGCTCATGTTCTGCCAAGTATTGTGATAATGTCATTGTGGTCCAAAATGATTCTAACAATAATGTCTGACATGTATAAAATACTTTCTAATTCACAAACCTCTCCCAAGTATGAGCTCATATGAGGCACAAGACAAACCTGTGAGGAAAGCAAGTTAGGGGCTATTGTGCCCATTTTTAGAAAATAGATATGTGGGGTTCAGAAAAGGTGGGCTAATTTACCTAAGGTCACAAAGCTAGTAGGTAGCTGGAATAGAATTAAGCCCAGATCTTTTGATTCTTCGTTCTATATTCTTTAGGCTATAGCTACTCGCAATTATTTTAAGGACTTAACAAAATAAATCTCTGCATTCAGTCATCAGTTTCAACAACTAAGTAGATGTTTCCTCACCAAAATTTTCTTTGGATAGCCACATATTTGAAGATAGCAGAGGAAGACACAGTCCCTGTCCTCAGGGAACTCACAGACCAGTAACCTGATCATTATAATACGCATGACAGATCATATCTGCTGCCAGTGCTATGAGACTTAAGATAAATAATAAGGATAATAATAGGTTACATTTTTTGAGCACTTACCATGTGCCAGTTTCTGTCCCAAGCACTTCCATATGGGGTGGGTAGCATTATGTACCATACTGCCTAGCACCTAGCAAGGATTTAAGAGTTGTCAGTCATTATTATGATGATTATTATTATAGTTTTAAAAAATAAAATTAGGAATTGTTACCTAAAAATAGAAGAATATTTAAATTTTAAATTATCCAGAGCAACCTAGTAGAGGAGCCACTAACCATATAAGGAAATCAGAACTAAGAGGGAGATGTTGGAGCTGGATGGTAAAGAATGGTTAAAGGCTTGCAGACAGGAAGGGAAAGAACATTCCAGGTACAGCAAGGACACTTGCAAAGACTTGGGCCCTGAGCAGCAGGGGAGAGGCAAGGAAAGGCCACAGTGCCCTTTGGGCAGTCAGAGACAAAGTACATGAGAAGAAAAAGGAGGTGGTCTCCAGCTAGAAAGCATGAAGTGGTGGGGTACTCCCTGTGCCTGACCCAGGCACGGAGGTGGAGGCAACGATTTTCCAAGGCTATTTGTTTGTAGGATACATTTTTCCTGAACAGAGTCCAAATTCCTTTGTTTTCACAGAGAGCACCATAGTTTCCAAAGAAAAGAAAACACAGACTTCTTGGTCCAAGGGCTTTCCCTGAGAAATATCCTACTGGCTGTGGGCCAAGACAGGGTTCCACCAAGGTCTGCACTCAGAGAACAATAGAGCTGCAGGCTGGAATCTTCTGCAGAAACTGCAAGAAAATGGGAATTCGAAGTCATTCCCTAGCAGATTTTTTATATACAAGTAACATGTCCTGTTGGTTCTGCCCCAACCAAACCCTCCTACTTGAGGTTCCCAGAATATCGCACGCAGTGTGAAAACTCTGTGCCTTGGCAGGCACAGTCACTTATGCCCAACAGCCCCTCCTCCTCCTCCCTGTTTGGCATGATCCTGCTGTTCCTACAAGACCAATCTAAAGAGTTCTCTCTGTGAGCACCCCCAAACCTCGGCCCCAACACCAGGGTGGGTGGGTGGCTTTGACCTCAGTGCTCCTACGGAGCCATGGACTGGCTTCTGTTTGCACTCATCTCACTGCCTTGTCATTACAGCAGAGCCCTCACCCCCACCTCCCTCAATGCTGTGAGCAAGTGGTGAACCAAAGATGGGCAGGTAGGAGCAGTCCACCCTGGGTGCAGGTAATAAAGGGGTGCATTAACTGTAGCAAACTTTAAAAAAATAAAGCAAAATTTAATGAGTCAGTCTCCCTTTTATTGTTACCATGTTCAGGCAATTCTGAACAATGTCAGGAATAGAATTCTCTTCCTCTCCAGGGCAAACGGTATGTGGGCAAGTGGCATGCCCCGTGGCATGGCACTCCTGTACATACTTTCCAATTACTTCTGTTGAGGAAAAGAACATGCTATCAATAACAGAATGTGATATTGGGTGGAGCCCTCAGTCAGTCAACGGTTACTCATTAAGGCTTATATGTGCCAGGTACTTGCACTATTATCCAGTCTTCCCAACCACCCCTAAATATATGAATCTCTATTCGGTTATTTCTCAGATGAAGAAACTGAGTCTCAAAGTGGTTACATGATTTGTTCAGGGCCCTACCACAAGGAAGTAGTAGAGGTTAAATTCAAACCCAGACCTATGCCAGCTCAGTGTCTGTGCTCTTTCCCCTGTGCCTAGAACAGCAGGTCCACCCCACACCAGGGGCTAGAACTGCAAGCCACACATCCTCTCTTGAAGGAGTTCAGGGCCTAACGGAGAAAGGAAGTCATGCAACTCACCATGATTCAGCTTAGCATGTGACAAGTAGCTTTAGAAATAAGCCAGGCCAACCCCCAACTACGGCTGCCTCATTGACAAGCCAAGTAGGGGAGGACGGTTGGCAGGAGAAGTAATCAGCACTGATTGAACTTCCACCAGATGCTGTTCTGGACACACACACATGCTCTCCTGCTTGAGCCTTACCACAGGCTCCTCTGAGGTGAGTCTCATTGTCTTGAGTTTTCAGAAGATACTCAGAGAGGTTAAGGGATTCATTCGCTCAAGGTCACACAACAGCTCATAACCGGTAGAGCAGGGATTTCAAAAGAAGCTTCTCTGTTTCAAAAAAGCTGGTGCTCTGGGCACAGCAGCGCCCTGATGAACAGGGACTAGACCTCCACGTTCCTGATCTTTTCAGTGATTGGGCAATGTCAATGACAAAGGACAAGGAAGAGAAAAATGGTAATTATGTTTTTTTTTTTTTTTGGCACTTTACGATTTACAAGATGCTTTCTCATCCAATGAGAAATGCCGTAGTATTTGGCAAGATGGGTATCACCTCTATTTTACAGATTGAAAAAATGGGGCTTTCATTAAAGGCTCTGGTGTGCCTTCCATGGCCAATGTCAACCTCTATTCTTCTTTGGAGAACCACCAGGTGCTGCAGCATCCTAGCCTTGGGTGGGCAGAACTCTGAGTTGTAGCCCACACAGCCAAGTCCCCTAGCAGGATTAAGCTGAAGTTACCTATCCTCTGCAGGTAGCATTTTAGTGTCATTCCAAAATTACACTGGAAGTGACTTCTCCATTTCAGTTAAAACAACCTTGGGATAGATTTGGCAGATTCCTTTTTAAGGAATAAACACTAAAATGTCACCTATTTTACACTCAGACACTCACTCAGATTTTGTTCTATTTTGATCATTTAAACTCAGTTTAAAGATCATATTGTTCTTATCCACCCCCTCCCCCTCAAAAGCCTTCATTTGTGGCTGACTAAAAGCTATAAATATCTGACCAAGGTATTCAGTCCAATTTCCTGGCTGATAAGCCGTGCTTCATTCATTCATTCATTCATTCACCCACAGCTGGGGTGAACGCAGAACAAACTGCCAGGGCTAATCTGATCTCACCTAACGAATTATCATCTGACCCTGGCAGCTGCCATTGAGAATAAGCCATCCTGGTGTTCCTCTAATGTGCCCAGCTTCTTTCCACCTCAGAGCCTGTCGCACGTGCTGCTCCCTCTGCTTGGAATGCCCTTCCCACAGATCTTCACCTCTCTACCTCCCTCCCTGTATCCACAGCTCTGTCAAATGCCATTTCTTCAAAGACCCTTTCTGGATCATGCCATCTAAAAAACAATAATAATCTGCCCATCCCCCACTCCATCTGTCTTTCATGGTCTTGATTTTTCTTCATAATAATAATTATCATCTGAATGGCTGTATTTATTATTTACTTATGGATAGTTTCTCCCCCAGGAGAAGGTAAAAGTCATGAGAGAAGATACTCTGTCCACCTTGCTCACTGCTATGTCCATGGTGCCCAAAATAGCACCTGGGAGATAGTAGGCAATATTTTTTGAATAAACAAAGAATGAATGAAAAAACTTCTCCTGCCCTACCTCTTGTTTATAAAATAAAATCCTTCCAGGAAAAGGTTACAAAGGCAAAGACCTGAAAACTGGGTGATCCACAGCTTCAATCCCATGAGCAAGTCTCTCTGTTACCTGTGGATCAAGGAACAAAGGCCTAAGGTGGCTCCCTATTGCTTCAACAGAGGACAGCTGTCCACGAGAACTTACAACCAGAGTGAATTTAGGGCTATTAAAAATACAATAATCTGACAGTGACATTCAATGTGTGTGCAAGTGGGTGAGTGAGCATGCACACATATATTCATTTTATACACATTTACTGAGTGCTGGCATATAGCAATGTCTTTTGTCTAAACAAAAGACCTCTCAGCTTGGTCTCTCACCACTCTGCTGAAAGGATAAAAAGAAGTAGTGCCACCCCAACCACCACAATTTTGAGAGTGGTGGGATACTCAGAGAGGGGCGGGGGGGGGAGGGGGGGAGAAAGAGAAAGAGAGACTTGTAAACAATATTCAAGTGTTAACAAGTTAACAAATGCCAGGAGATTCTTCTACATAGGCAGACAGAAGAAAGGGCATCAGCCCCTTTATTTGGTTACAGGTGGGAGTGCAGAAAACCTCCCTGAGGGAGCTGCCCTTCAGCTGAACCTTGATGAACAGGAGCTCACCTGGCAAACAGGGGAGGAGGGAGAGTGAGGGCATTGGAGGCAGAGGAACAGTCTGAGCACAGGCCTGGAAGAATGACACATTCTGGAAATACAGGTGATAAAGTTGGTCTGAAGCGGGGACCCTGAGCTAAAGCGTGGTGAGAGACCAAGCTGAGAGGTCTTTTGTTTAGACAAAAGACATTGCATTGGAAGTCACACAGACCTGAGTTCAAGTGCTGTGATGTTACAAGCAAGTCACTCCTCTGGGCTCAACTTCTTGGGAAATCAATGACCCAGGGATAGGGAGGCACAAATCCACAGACTCCCCACAGCTCTGGGGAGTCTTATTAAAAAAAAATACTGAAAAGTTTGTTTGCTTTGATGTTTTGAATCATATTTAAATTATTTGGAATTTGAAACGCATGAAAAGATGGTGTGAGGTTTCTGTATACCTAGAGGCACCTGGATTATAAAATGGGCAGAGAAACACCAGCTAAAGTGATTCTTAGAGTTCTAAGAGTTCTAAGATGACCGACAGTTGGACATTTGCAAAAAGCAGAGCAGTACAGTGATTCAGACGCTGAACTTGAAGTCTGACTCAAATTCCAACTCAGACTCTGGCCCTTATTCTCTGGTGAGATAGGGAAGAGAATGAACTTCTTGGAGTGTCAACTTCATCTTCTGCAACATGATGTTTTCTTCACAGGCTTATTGTGAGGTTTATTTGAAATAATGGACTTGGAATCAATTGGCACATAGTAGGTGCTCAACACATGTCAGTTGAGTGTAAAGTCCTCAGCTGCATCTCAATCTCTAATCATAACAGCTTCCCCTTGAGTACCTACCATGTGTTGAAAGCTCTCCACAGGCTATCTCATTTGTAAGAAAAAAATCACAATTTAATACTATGTTATCAACTGAGTTCACTGAATTGTCTAAAGGTGGTTTTGACCCTTAGAATACAGCCACAATAAATGATGGGAACTTAGGGTATGCTGCCTAGAACCAGACCAGGTTTAAAATTTTTTAAAATTAAAGCTGTTTTGTATTACTCTGGAAACCTACCCACTGCACGTTTTCATTTCCAACCGTTATGGTTTTTTTTCTCCTTATTTTCCACATTTAACTCAAGGCTTCAAATGCAAAAGCCAAGCTTGAAATAATCATAACATTTAAGCAATGAATGTAATGGCAGCTTACACTTGCATCACAGGAAGATCTACATTCTAAATTTAATAACTTTAGCCACTTGCAGCAAGAGTTACCACAGGGACCCCAAAGAGGGAGGGGAGGAGAGGAAGAATTCTGTACCTCTGAGTAAAGATGTCATAGTCATAAACTGTTTTGGAAATGATTAAGTGATAAATACAGTAAATTTACCCTCAGTTCTAGGAACCCCAAGCACAGACAGTAATTCTCAGAGGCAAAAGCAAGTATTATTAAAAGGTCTAGTATGTGCTATTTCAATCTATTTAACTGGAAGATCACTAAGTACAGGAAAAGAAGAGCTCAGGTGTATGGAGCACCTACTAGACACCAACTGTCTATCACCTAAAACACCTAACATCCATTCTCCATTTAAGTACAGTATATTCTCCATTAACCAGAACTCAAGCAACCGGCAAAGTCTCAAGCAACCGGCCAAAAAATGTTACTCATTGCTTGAGAGTGCTGGTTGCTTGATTTCCAGTTAACCAACCAAGAGCCTACTTACATTTATCTGGCATCTACAAACCCCTATGGGTGCCGGTTAACTGCGAGTCTACTGTACTTAGAACTGGACCCCCCCCCAAAAAAAAAAACACAGGAAGAGGGCAACTAACAATATTGAATATCTCCTGAATACAAGGTGTACTATACACAATGTGCATGTAAAATATAATGAAGTGCATGCAATGCTTAAGCATATGTAAGGAAGGCCAATAAAATCAGAAAGGAGACCCTTCCCTTTGTTGAGATGACTATTGATGTTCTTCGTGGCTCCCTCCCCATGGCCTAAGCATAATGCCTGGTACATCAGGTAGGGGTTAGGAACATGGAGTATGGAGTCAGATTTTGTGGATGCAAATTCTAGTTAGTAACTGTGTGACCTTAGATAAATCACTTAACCTCTCTGTGCCTAGATTTCCTACTTGTGACATGGGATAACAGTAACACTTCTCTCATTCTGTAATTGTAGAATCAAATGAGCTAGTAAGTGCAATGTGCTTAGTGCTGGCAAATAATGAGACTTGCAAGCATAACCACTTGTGGGCTGCAGGATGTGGGGAGCTCCTCTGTCCTCACCCCACCCTGAGGTGTGAAGTGTAATGAAGCTCCCTTTTCCAGGTGGGGGAACTGAAGGAAGTACACCTGCCTGGGTCATCCAGTTTTTAATTGGCCTGAGATTCCTACCCAGGCCCGCCTAACAATAATAGCAAAACTTAGCATTTAATTGGTTTTGTAAATGTTGTAGGCCCTTACAGATGGGCACATATTTACTTCTCACAGCAATTATATGAGGTAAGTGTTGCTAACCCCCATTTTACAGATGCAGAAACTGAGAGTGCGAGAGAGTTTATGTAATCTTCTCAAGGCCTAATAGTTAGCAAGTATCAGGAGCAGATTTAAGCCCAGGCCTGACCATCTGACTGCCCCCACACGCACGGGGCGGGCCCCTGGTCCCAAGTACCCGAGGCTGAGCGGGCCTGCTAGCAGTCCGACGAGTCCTCCTAGCTCTCTCTGACCCTGAGGGGTTGGGGGTTGGGACCCACGTCTCTTAGACCGAGGGTGGGTCTAGCCGGCCGGGATCAGGGGCGGTCCCCTGCGCTGGCAAGCCGCACAGGGCGGGTGGACAGAGAACAGCTAGGGCAGGATGCGTCTGGGCTCTCACCACGGGAACCCCGGCGGTGGCCCCGCCTGTGCGGGCGCCTGGGCTCTCCACCCGCCACCCTCCCCAGCCGTCGCCCGCGTTCAGCCCCAGCGGCGCGGCTTGCCGGCGGTTACTCAGAATCGCCCCCACTCGTTTGGCTGAGTGACAGAGATCAGCAGCAGATGTTCCAGGAAGGCTATTTGCAAACAGGACCCCCGCCCCCAGCAGAAAGCAGCCCAGGCAGGAGTCAGGAAATCTCGGTTCTCCTCTCGCTCTGCCTCTCTCTGGGTGGTACTTGGTTTGGGCCTCAGTTTCCCCATTTGTGCAAATGATCTCAACAACGTTTCTGCACAATCGAGCAAAATTTCCAACGGTGTGGGAACAGCTGGACATTTCTTTAAAGTCTCCTATTTTCAGCTAAAATAATTCTGGGAGTTTTATATTCTTCATCATTCTGTGTTTTACTAAGAAGCTATACTTTTATAATTTACAAAGGAGTAAAACTGTCACACAGGAAAAATAATCTGTGGTTTATCCTGTGGTATAAGTCACCCCGTTTGAGACGACACCCAAGGAGGCTCTGGAAGGTCCTTTCTTTTCCCATTGGTCTGTTAATGTGATTTGTTGTGATTAGTTTTCACTTTATTTTTACCGTTAAAACCTTTACAATCTTACTGATGGCAGATGGGGTGAGAAAAAGACTAGATTTTGCAACCAGATATACTCGCATTTGGTTAGAATTTCTTTCTGCCTTTTTTTTACTGTGGGACCTGGGGTCAAGCGATTTGAACCTGGGGAGCCTCAGTCCCCAGCCCAGGAAGTGGGGACAACACTCCTTGCAGGATTGCTGAGAGGATTTGGGATGATGGGCCTGCCAGGTGCTGGGTGGTCAATGGATGAGGGTGCTAACGAGTGGGAACGCTAGTGGTCTAAGCCCGGATTTCCTCCCTCTAGTCTCTCTTTGGGCCCCAGCTCCCCAAACCTGCGGGAGAGCTGGGTGTGGCCGGCTCCCAGACTCCTGAAGCCTGCGGGCGGCGGCGACACCGGCCCCCTCCCCCCCCAAAGGGCCGGTTAGGCAGGCGGGACCCGCGGCGACTTGCAGGCGGAAGGCTGTGGGCTTATTTACACACCGAGCAGCCGGTGGAGCTTGCCTTGTATGGACGAGACGCGGGCGGGCGGAACCAGCTGGGGGGGCAGTAAGCGCGGCCTGGGCCTGATAGGGATCTGAATAAATAAAATACCTGAAAGAAAGAATGCATTGAAATGCTCTCCTGGGATCACGGAAACACGAATCCTCCCTAACGCCCACTCCCATCTGACCTTCGGCAAACAAAGGATCAAGTGGTGGCTTCCGGCCACCCAGATGCAGAGGTCCCAGGGTCCCCCGTAGGGCGGTACTTCTGGGCCGGCGACCTGGACCCTACACAAAGGAGGTGTTTCATGAGCACCTTCTACGTGCCAGGCACTGTTCCTATGTCGCTGCGCTGACCTCACACCACGTTTTGGGGTGGATAGCCCCATGTCCATCTAGGTAAACTCTAACACAGGCACAGGCGCCTGCCCAAGAACAGGAGAGCCTGTGACGGGACGGCTGGGATCAAACAAGTCTGTCCCAGGCTCTTCCCACCCGAAGGCCCTGCCCGGGATAAGGGACTAGCAGCTCGGCTGCGACTTCAGGACAGAGAAGCGATTGCCCAGCGGTCCCTGAGCGCCGCCCCTCCCCTCTTCCTTCACCTGTCCACTGGGTGTCCAAAGCCTCTTCCAGTCTACCTGCCAGCGAATTCGCTGCTGCCCCGCCCGCCTGCCTGATTTAGCCGCCAAAAGTCGCACCTGCCCCTGAGCCCCTCCGGTGACCGCTGACCTAGAGCCCCAAGTCCTATCATTGTTGCCAAAGCTGGCATCGCCCTGGAGGACAGGGGGTGCGCAGGGCACCCCTCTCTCCTGCCTCCGCCGAAGTCACCGGGCTGCTTCCGGTCTGGGAGCACTGGAAACTGGTTCGGCCGCCCCCTTCCCGGCAGGGCGCCGCCCACGCCCACCCCCACCCCCACAAGGCCCTGAACAAGTTTCTTCACTTTCCCTGGCCCAGTGCCTGCCCAGGGGGCAAGGAAGGGAAGCTGGTTGCTCAACGTGCCTGAGGATTGTTCTGGTTCTCATGTGACCTGTGGACCGTGTGGGGCAAACTCAAGCCACCCAGTACATGCAGTGGCTCACGCACCTAGGTCCATTCAGCAAACCCTTGGGTTTCCTCATGTGACAGGTGGGCCCTGTGCTCAGCTGACCAGCGTCAGGTCCGTGGAGAGGGTGGGCAGTCCTCTGGGTCCCTCCAGCAGTGAAGGAATGTGGGAGGATAGTGTCAAGGTTGTCCTAGCACTGGCACACTGACCTCTCAATGGCTTTCTGTCAGCATGTGCCCAGTGACCTTCAGAAGATTTTCACAGACGTCCCAGCTCCTTTGCTTTAGAGCTCTTGGCCAAGAGGAAAGCGTAGGCAGAAAATCCCAGCAAGCAACACAACGGATTTATTCACAAATATTTATTGAGTGCTCGGCAGTGTACTAGGCCCTGGGGATACCGTGACAGCCCAGACACCATCCCTGCCCTCACCAGCACCAGCCCAGTGAGGAGTCAGACAGGTAGGAAGTCATGTGAATATGAGGCAAGAACCCATTTGCAGGAGTGCCTCTGGGAGAAGACCCCGAGTTGGCTGGGGGTGGAATCAGGAAGCATTAGGAAAGGCTGTCTCAGGCGGCAAACACTGTCCTTCCAGGGCACATCTATGGAAGACCTGCGCCACGCTAGGAGTTCGGGAAGCAGTCGGTGGTCTTCACGGGAGAGCAGGCGACGGTGTCATGGTGCTGTGGTTGAAAGGTCAGGGCGTTAGCTGCAGCCACTTACTCTGTGCCCCTTGTGATTCACATAATTTCTCTGAACTTCAGTTTATTGTAAAAGAGGGAGTATTATATTGCCTGCATTAATGAGTAGAATCTATCATACTACTTTATGGTGGTTCACACTCTTCTTCCGATCCTCATGACAGCCCACCCTGTGACTGACAGTGCAGGTAACTTCACGGCCACTTTACAGAGCAGAAAGTTTTCTTGGACAAACAGGATCCGAATTGTCAATGTCTGGTAAATTTGCAAGACCAGGACCCTGGGACGGAGTGACCTCTTGAAATAGGAGAGATATCATGACCTTCACCTGCCCTCCCTGAAACCCCAGATGACTGATTGAGACTGAACTGTCTGGGGAACTTCCTTTGACCTAAATCCTGTCAGCTTCACCGAACAGCAGCCAGCTAATACCAACAGCCACACCCTCAGCATTTCTGCCCCAACCTGCATTTCATGCCAGGGGATTTCTCTTTCAAGGACTACATTTAAAAGGGCGGGGGGGGGGGGGTATATGCTAATTAGACACCTACTATGTGCTAGACATCACACCAGGCATGCCCATGTGGATTATTTCACTTTCTATGAGTCACTGTATATGTGCAGGGAAAGGGGGAGGAAGAGGAGCAAGAAGAGGAGGAGGAAAGAATCAACTTGTCCCACAGGCTCTCCACAATATAACTTGAAACATACACCATAACCTTGAGTGTTCTTTCGAAAATGCAAACGTGATGATGTTACTCCAGCTCCCTTGCTTGAAATCTCTCAGTGGTCTCTCACTGCCTGTATACAAACTCCACGCTGCGGAGAGGCATACGCAGCCATGTTATCACACCTGCTGTGCTCACTTATCTCCTGGACTTTGCACACGCAATTCCTTCTTCCCAGAATGCCCTTCCCTTCCCAGCTCCTTCCTTCCTTCCCTACTTTTATTTAGTTCAATGCTATTCATCTTTCAGCTCTCAGCTTTAGATGTCATCTCCTGCAGAAAGCCTTCCTTGTCTACCCAGACAGATCTACTTTCTTTGGATCTATTTAATCGCCTGTCCCACTAGATGGAGAGCCTAAGGGGCAGGGGCTGTGATCTATCTGTTCCTGCGTCTTCAGCACCAAGCATGGCTCATAGCAGGCATTCAATAAATGTTTAATGGATGGATGAGAAAATGTTGATCATGAAAGTTACCCCCATTTAACAGAGGAGAAAACCAAGTCTCAAGGGCAAAAATGCCCATCTAAGGTCAGACAGCTGATAGTGGGTGACTCAAGCTAAATTTTAGTTAAGCTAATCTCCCTCTAAATCCAGTCAATCTTGGAGTTCCCTGGTGGTGTAGTGGCTAGGCTTCTGCGCTCTCAATGCTGTGGCCTGGGTTCGATTCCCAGCCAGGAAACTACACTCCCCCCTCCAAAAAAAAATTAAATCCATTCAATCTTGCTTTACTATTTCACTTATATTGAAGATGATACAACCTCCTTGTAAGTTTTCTTATCAAAGTTGTTACTAGCACTGTCTTCCAAAATTGCACAGAACAGGACCTGGGTGCTGATAAAGTGATAATTATAAATATCAATCATAAGTCTATAGTTAGTCCCATATATGGACTTTAGGTACATGAGACCTCATGACATCTCAGAGAGGCCAACATTGTGATATCTATTTAACAGAAAAGAAAAGTGGTTCAGAGAGGTTAAGTGATTTGCCCCAGATTACACAGCCTTCAAAGTCGTTAGTCTCTAACTGCTAAGCCCAGGTTCTTTCCGCCTCCCCAGGATGCCTTCTAACCACAGCAATGAGGCCAACTCTCAGGTCGCCTTACACTCCAACTTGGCCCTAGTTCTCCCTTAAGAGGATACAGATTGAGGCTCCACAACCTCCCAGGTTCCTCTGGGCTTGGCCCAAGTGTCAGGCTAACACTGGCATTTTTCTCTGGCCACTCTTCTCTTCTTTCCTTGAGTTCTAGCATCTGCCCTGGCTCTGCCTCCAGGGAAAAGACAGGGCATGGGAAGCTGTCCTTGGTCCCAGTAAATGGCCCCCTTGAGAACCGGGCAAGTAGGCACAGATCCTCGCATTCTCAGGTGTTTCAACAAACAAACTATTTAGCAATTACCACACTCTTGGCCAGAGCTCCCACAATCTTTCCTGACTACTAGGAACTGCTCTCCACCTCTAAGGTCACCCCAAGAGCTTCCTTAAGGTGCTGGCATTGACTCATTTGTGCAGTGAATATTAGTCCACCTACTGCATAGCTGTTTTAGCTAACAGTATTCCCTTGGAGCTCTGGCACTTCTTTAACTATCCTGAGCAAGTTTCCCCATATCATCTTTATTAGACTAGAAGTTCCATGAGGACAGGGGCTCTACATCTGTTTTGTCATCCTATACCCACCACCTAGTGCTGTGCCTGACACCTAGTAGGCCCTTATTAAATATTTGAGTGGCTAAATAGCTAAATATTAAAGATCTATTCATCTCTTAGAAGTTGCTTTCAGTGCTCCACTTAGAGTCAAAAGAGACCACAGAGAAAAAGAAATCCTACTCTAATTCCCTCACTTTACAGAAAGGGAAATCCAGAGAAAGGAGATCCAGAGTTCAGGGCAGAATCTAAAGCACAACCCAAGACTCCTGAATTTTGCCTAAGCACCTCCTCTGTGTTAGGACTCTGCTCCAAAAGCATACACATATCCTCATTTAATTTCCACAGCAGCCAGCTGGGACCAGGAGCAGGGAAGGGAGAGCATTACCATTGCCAAATGGCAGAAGAGAAAACTGGAGCTCGGAGAGGCGAAGCAGAGTGTACCCCAGGTCACACAGCCAGAATCTCAGGCTGCTGCCACCACAGCCAGAATCTCAGGCTGCTGCCATCACAGCCCATGCTAAGAGCTCATTCTCCCCCAGTCTTTCTCCCCACTGCTCCCTAAAATAAACCTTAAAAGAGATTTGAAAAGACAGACCCTAAGGGTTCAAAGACCTTCATCTTTATAATTCATTCCACTTCTGGAAGGTCTGGTCCATCTGTCCACCCAATGCTAAAATGAAGGCCAATCAGGTACTCTAAATTGTCATCTTTTCTTAAAAGCGGCTGGTGGCTCAAAATCTTGTCTCAGAGGCCAAATATTCTCAAATGACACTGAGGACACCTTTTACCTCTGATGGTGGCACTGGGTGAGTGGGACCAGGGGTCTTTGGGAGACTATTAGAGCCCATCTCAAATCTCAGAGGTCTCCCTAAGTCTGAACACACCAGGTGTCTCTGACCACAGACTCATCCAGGCCACAGTTCCCGCCTTCCCTATCATGGCTGGTGCCACCTCAGCAGCTGCATACTATGGTGATGGTGGGGGAAGGTGCCTTAGGATAAAAAGAAGAAAAAAGGCCAAATGAGCAAGGTTGTCTATATTGTCCTCTCCTGACATCTCACTCAAGTGACCTGGAGTGAAGATTTTTATTTCTGGGACAAAGCAGCTCAGTCACTCAATAATGGAAAGGAAAAGTATTTTGTTTACTAAAAGAGCAGAAAGGCAAAGTCAGACTGTCTGCCAGCATCCTGTTCATGAAGTTAACATAATTTACAACTTTACTGAAAAGTAAAATGTCCTACCGATAACTTTAAAAAGCCAGTGAGGCCTGTTGTTTGGACAGCACGGTGCAGGAGCTGCGTGATCTTGGACAAATGGACCCACCTTCCTGAACATGTCTCCTGGGCCAGCAGTCCCCAACCTTTCTGGCATGAGGGACCAGTTTCATGGAAGACAACTTTTCCACGGACTGGGGGAAAGAGTGAGTGCATTATATTTACTGTGCACTTTATTTCTATTATTATTACATAGTAATATATAAAGAAATAAGTATACAGTTCCCCATAATGCAGAATCAGTGGGAGCCCTGAAGTTGTTTTCCTGCAACTAGACAGTCCCATCTGAGACAAATGTGCAGTGTGGGAAAGAGGCATGGACGGAAGTGATAAAATAGTGGGCAGGCCTAAAATAAGTGTCAGATTCTGACTTAAAGCCTGCCACCTCGTGCAGCTTAACTGTCACTTGCCATCACTGATAAGGTTTTGATATGAGTCTGAGAGCAACTGCAGGCAAACCTCTCTGCTAGTGTTAATCTGTATTTGCAGCCACGCACCAGCATTAGCATCACCACCTCAGGTCCACCTCAGATCAGGCATTAGATTCTCATGAGGAGAATGCAACCTAGATCCTTTGCATGGACAGTTCACAGTAGGATTCGCACTCTTATGAGAATCTAATGCCTCCACTGATCTGACCTGAGGCGGAGCTCAGGCAGTAATGAGAATGATGGGGAGCAGCTGTAAATACAGATGAAGCTTCACTCATTTGCCTGCTGCTCACTTCCTATCGTGTGGTCCGGTTCCTAACAGGTACCTGTCTGTGGCCCAGGGGTTGGTGACTCTTGAGCTTGGTTGAAGAGTGACCCTAATGATGCCCCCTTGGCAGGGTTTGTGGGAATTAAATGAATCATGGATGTCAAGAACAAGCACCATGCCTGGCACATAATGGGTGCTAAACAAATATTAGTACCTTTTTTTTAAAAAATGGGGAATGAATTGTGCTTTGGAAATAGAATTGTCATGGAAAATACCAGTGGCTCCCAAGTAAAATAAAGTTCCACCAGGGCCAGACAGAGCCATTTCCCAATTGGTCAAGGACCAGCCCTCACACGGAGTGGCTGGCCTCCCACACAGTGGGCTTGCATGCTTCCTTCCCTGTTCTCCTCAAGCCGGGCCTTGCGAGAAAAAACTGCATTTAGCCATTCAAAATGCAATCATTACAATTCACCCAGCAGGCACATCAACATGCCTATTGACATGTGCACACAAATACTAAAAATGCATGCAATGCGATGCAGCATGATAAAATGTGTGGCTCCACTCCACATATATTCAATGAAACGGTAGAGTAGAGTGGAAAGGGCAGGAGCTTTGGAGCTGGATGAATCTGGGTTCAAAGCTTTTTCCATCTTTTCATAATGGTATGACCTGGAGCAAGTCACTGGAAATGGCAGTCCTCTCATGTGAAAAATGGTAATTACTATATGTATTTAGATTTTGATCTTGCTGCAAGGATCATATAAGACAATGTATATAAAAGAATGGTCTGATACACTCGCTATATAGATGCTTAGAGATAATTATTGCAAAAATGCCAAGAATCTGAAATGGGGAGAGAGAGGAGAGCCTAGCACTGAGCTCACCTTTTTAATGAGGTTGTACCCAATGAAGTGGCCTCTTCTGTTTTTCACCTCCTTTGGGGCTTTTTGCTCTTAGCAATAAGACTTCAACCTTAGCTGCCTTTGCGCTGTTGTGGACCTGTTTTCATTTTGCCTCAACAAATGAGCCAGCAGACCATCTGAGTGTGAATGTCACGTTTCTCTCTACATCTCCTCCCACCTGCCACCCATCATTCCAAATGCCCTGTGCAGAGCTGTAGGATAGCAGGTCCTAGATGAAGACTAGGAGAAGAATCGTGTTGATTTTCATCCTCAGACCTTTCCATGACCCTAACTCCTTGCCTTCCTTCCTCTGCCTCTTTGAGCATGGGTAGGTTTGACAGCCAGTAGTGAGCAGGAAGGGCAGGGACAAAGAAGGGTACAGGAGTGACACTTGTATAGATACTTTGGAATGAGAAACAAACAGACAAAACAGTACTGCAAAAAGAGAAACTGTCACCTTCCTCCCCACCTCATTTATTTGAAAAATGGTCAGGTGGAGACGGAGGAAGGTAAAGCAAATAGTCCAGATCTGAGACAGGTTAGAATTTGAGACTCATAGGATATTAGTAGCTATTTTGCATAGAACACAGAACTTTGCCCAGCGTTATCCCATTTCACCTGTAAACCATCTGGGTGAGGCAGATACCCTTAACCCACTCTGCAGATGGTAAAACTGAACCGAAGACCTGTGTGGCCATTTGCCTGAGATCACACAGTAGAGAAAGAACAGACATCGGGCTCAAAACCGTGTCGTCCTACTCCAGATCCCAGGTGCTTCCTGTTATGGGGGATCCTTTTTCCAGAGGACAAAGAAGAGGAATTCTGTGTCACTGGCTCATCTCCAGCTCTCCCCTGTTCTGCCTCCACTCTGACAACCCATACCCAAACAACCTAAGCGGTGTGCGCACAGGGCTGGTCATGTATTCGGCGAGCTGCACTCTTGTGATCTGTGCACATTTTTAATATATATATAATATACTATTTTTAAGGAAAAACAGTTTTAAAATCTACTGGAAAATCACTTTTCACTAAAGGCTTTCTCCAATTTTTATGTTTGATACGTAGATCTGGGCATGTCGCTGCTCTCCCTAAAGCCCTTTTGTGGTTTTCCATTGCTCTCTGGATGGCCTACAGCACCCTGTACCATCTGCCTCCTTGCCTGCCCCTCCAGCCCACTGCCCCCTACTTGGTGCAGGACTCACAGAGGCCAGGCTTTCCTTCCTCCTTGAACTCTACTACTCCCTATGGACATGACTGGTTCCTACTCCTCTGTCCTGCAGGTCTCAAGTTAGACAACCCTTCCTCCAGGAAGCCTTCAGTGACCTCCTCTCCAGGGCTGTACCCCAGACCCGCTAAGCCCTCATAGCATCAGGGCCCACCTCCCCACAGACCTACCACGCTGTTTCTCTGTCCCCTTCTACCAGCCTGTGACCTCTCTGAAGGCAGAGACTGGGTCTTGTCATTTCTACTTCCCAGCACCTCGCTCAGCAGGGGCACAGCAAATGTTTCGGGATCGGAGAATGACTGAATCCACCCCCTACTCACCTCCCAGAAGGGTTTGCTTCACTCTTTACTTGAAACTCTGGTTGCTCAGCTGTGTTGCTTTGTCCCGTTGCCTAATCTGAAATTCCTGGAGGGCACATTAATGGGTTGAATTTTGACCCCCAAAAAGGTATGCCCAACCTTCAGCACCTGGAAATGGGACCCAATTTGGAAATAAGGTCTTTGCAAATCTAATTAGGTTAAGGATCTCAAGATGACATCATATTGGATTTAGGGCCCACCATAAATCCAATGACTAATGTCCTGACGAGATCTGAGAAAGAGATACCCAGAGAAGAAGGCCATGTGAAGATGGAGAGAGAGATGGAATGACATTGCCACAAGCCAAGGAACTTCCCAGAAGCTAAACGAGGCCGAGAATGAATTCTCCCTTGGAGACTTCAGAGGGAGTGTGGCCCTGCTGACATTTTGATTTTGGATTTTTTGGTCCCCAGAATTATGCAAGAATAAATTTCTGTTGTTCTGTGGCATTTGTTACAGCAGCCCTAGAGAACTAACATGAGCAGGAACTGTGCCTCTCACTGCTGTGACAGCCTGCCCACCCACCTGCCCCAGAACCTTCAACCTTGCTGTGCAAACAGTAGGGCCTTCATGAAAGCAATGCGAGGTACTGATTCTGAGAGGCCTTGTCTCCGTTTTTAGCTGGACTGCCTATCCTAAAGGTAGACCAAAGCCCAAGAAAGGGTATCAAAACACCACAGCCATGCAAATCAGGCAGGAGGGGCGGGGAGCACCAGCGTCTACTGCACGCTCACTGTGGGCTAGCTACTCGACCCCATGTGTCTCATTTAGTCATCTTTGATTCAACACATATTACTGATACCTGTTCTCAAGGCCCATTTTAGAGAAGAGGAAACTAAAGCTCGAGGTGGGGCCAGGGGTGAGATAATCTGCTTGAGGTTCCACAATGAGTAAGTGGTGGGATGGGAGTCCCAGACTCTCAGTGTTACAGTTCCCTTCACTAAGCTACCACATGGGCCCAGGACAGGGAGGGGGAGGGGGAGGGAGGGACTGTAAAGGAGAGTGATCCAGTACTAGACTTTGTGTTTTTATTTTCATTGTCTAGAAACAATTAGATATCGCACCTCTAACTTTCCATTTGTTGCAGCAGTGCTAAATTTAAACCTTGAGGGATCATTATCTGTGATCGATAGGATCTGCATGAACCAAGTTAATCATATGGTAAAGCTGCCATGGTAATTGTAGACAACACTGCGGCTACAACACACAGCTCGAGCACGAAAGCAGGCGTGTCACTGCCACGGACCAAACGGCAAACGGTGGCGGTCCAGAAGGCACGCGCGTGAAGGGACTGGGCCCCTAAAGGACCACCGAGTTCTCCTCCTCACCACTCCTCACTTTGGTTGGGGATTAATGCTGGTCAGTGAGCTATCCAGGCCTGGAATAATGCGGATCATGTAGGTAGGCTCTTCCCTCCCATTTCCTAGAGGGTCACACACATTCGTGCGTTCACCTGGTACTTACTGAGTACCAACTCTGTGCCAACCTCTGGGAACGAATCAGGGAAAAACAGTCTGCTTTTATAGAATTTACATTCTACTCTGGGAGAGAGAGACAGTAAAAAGTAAATGGATAAACACACAACATGGCAGTGGTACGTGAGGGGAAGAGTAAAATGGAGGACTGCGAGTACCTGGGGTGCTGTTTTGTGGAAGGTTGTCAAGGAGGGCCTGTCTGGTAAGGTGCCACGGAGGCAGACACCTGAGGAAGTGAGAATGAAGTCTGCAGCTATTTGGTGGGAGAGGGAACTGCAAGTATGAAAGGCCCAAAGCTAGAACATGCTTGAAAACGTCCAGTAACGGCCAGGTCAGAGAATTTGCCAGAAAACAGTTTATCCAGAGCCTTGCAGGTCATGGCTCTGCATGTGAAGAGAAGCCAGCGGAGGGGTTGGCCCGGAAGAGTAGCACTTTCTGGTGCAGGTGACGGAAGGGTGCCTCGTGTGGACAATAAAACAGAGGGCCAGAAAGAGGCAGGGAGGCCAGAGAGGAGGCTGTGGCCATGCTCCAGGGGACCGATGACCCTGAACAGAGGGGCTGAGTCACAGTAGATCAAAGCTGACCAAAAAAGAGAAGAAAAGGAAGGAAAGGGAGGGAGAGAGAAAGAAAGAAAAGGGGTAGGAAGGAAAAAATAAAAACGTAGCATAAGAGAAGAGACTGTTTTACATGTCAGACAAGAACTCAGTCATCCAGAATTGAATGTAAGACTCTGGGATGGGAGAATGGGAAATGGATACTTCCTATGTGCTGGTGGCTATACGAGGTCTTCATATGTCCCACCTCATCATCGTTTGAGGCAGGAAAAAGAGCCTCTCTATTTTATAGATGAGACAGCCTCGGCCCAGAAAAGTTTAGCAATTTCTCCAAGGTCACACAGCCAATACGGATGCTGGAATCAGGGTCAAGAGCTTATCTAAGTCCAAAGCCTGCTCTTTCTAAGCCTCATTGAGTCCGGGTACAGAATACTACATAGTCATAGTCCCTGCCCTCAGAAGGTTCCTGAATTACAACAACCCCAGGGGGTCAGAACTGTTTTGTCCCTATTTTTAGAAATGAGAAAACTGTTGCCTAGAGAGGTTAAGTGATTTGCCCAAGTCACAACAGCAGGTAAGCGGCAGAGCTAAGCTCAAACCCTGGTGTAGCCCCAGATATCTTAACCACTACTCTGTGTCATCATATAATGTAGTTGTTTTGAACTTTAGTGAAATATACTTTTAAACCTCACTTAGAGATAGAAGGTAGGTAAGAAAGGAAGTAAGTCATCTGAGTCTACCAGTACTCCAAGACTTCCCGAGAACACACACACACACTATACATCTACTGACATATATATATATATACATATACATCTAGACACACCCATAAAGTGCACACATACGCAACATTCCAAAGTCAATTACTTCCTAAATTAGCCTCTGTTATCTGGGTTTCTAAGGAAGGTAAGTCATTTACCCAATTATGACGAATCACCAAAACCATTCATCCATTCCCAAGAAGTACACAAAGGTAGTCTTCAAATTACTTTTTAAAAAGTAATTTGAACATTCTGTTAACATTTTCTTGAGACGTTCAGGCAAGAGTTGAGAGTTGGAAGATTGAAATGTCAAATATTTGTCCCTCGGCACTAGACCTCCTCCGAACATCCATTCCCAACGCTTTGCTTCCCTGGAAATACAGATTCGGCCCCACTGGTGGATTCTTTTATTCCAAGCATCCGAAGGAAAAGTTCTCCTGTTGAGAGGAGATGTGGTACAGGGCAATGTGCAGAGACAAAATCTGTCCTCAGACAGCCCAACGGCTAAGCCTCATTCCACTGCTTCCTAGCTTTGTGACCCCAAGCAGGGGGCTGGGTTCCCTTTATAAACAAAATGGTGATAATATTAATAGAATACCTACTTCTGAGCTATCATGAGGATTATAAAAGATCCCCTATATAAAGTGTCAAGCACACAATTGATGATGATGGAGGGCAAAGTTTAGAGTCTTGACCTTTCCCCTGTAAGATAGAGAGTCACTAACTTCCAACCAATAGCACCTATAATTACAATCTTTGGCCATACAGGAGATGTAAATTAAAAACAACAAAAAAAGCAGTCAGATGTTTTCACGCAGAAAGGCAGGCCCAGGCATCATTACCACGTTGCCAGGTATTGTTAAGCCACCCACTTAGCCAGAGTGGGCAGCAATTAATGTAATTAGCACAGTGATGAGTGTCCTCTGCAATGATAAACAGCTCAGCCCTGCAGAACTTGACAGACCTGCTGCTCCCACAAGGCTCTTGACCCTGCACATCCACTTGGGGAGTGCTGTGGTATAGTTTAGTGGAAGGAGACTGGCTTTGAATCATAAGGCACCCAAAATAAATCCTTTGCTAATTCCTCGCAGTGTGAATGAAGGCAAGCTGTGTCACCTCTCTGAGCCTCAGTTTCCATATCTATAAAATGGGGTTTGTATATCCCCACAGGACTGTCGTAGTTCTCTTTAACTTTATCATCATCACCATCACTGAAAAACCCAAACCAGGCAGGTGCTGTACAAAACAGTAGATTATCCAAGGGCACACAAATGTTGCTGGGACCTAGAGCTGGAGCAGCCTATTTCTTTTTCTCTCACTAAATTAAGAGCTTGCAGCCTTGATCTCAGTGGCTTTAGGGAAACAACTAGAGTTTGGGATGCAAAAGATATTGATACCCAGGAAAAAAAGGAGAAGAAGTGCTCTTTGATTTGATTAATTATTTAAGGTAATGTTATAAATAATTACCACCAAGTGTTATCAGCAATACTACCACTTGCATAAAACAAAAGCACTACAGTAATCTGACAGTTGGCAATAAAAGCTCAAACCCTGCTTATAATTTTGAATCTAGCAATTTCATCTTAAGAATTAATATCCCCACAAAAGAAGGCAAACAATCCAAAGGTTATCACGTGTATGTACGTATGTGTATGGCGAGGTTCTTGATAATCATTAAGAACCCACTAATTCATCCAACAGTTGCTGAGTGCCTACTGGTACCAGAGATAAAGACAGTGAGTATAGGGAGGAGTCACACACACACATACACACACACACACACACTCTCTCTCTCTCTCTCTCTCTCTCTCTCTCTCAGGATTCACTGAAATGAAGGCTCTGAAAAGATCTATAAAGTAGAGTGGATCAAGAGGGAGGGATCAACAGGGAACCTGCTAAGCAGAACAAAAGCATAAACCCTGAGACTGACAAGGGGAGAACTAGTGGATTCTTAGAAGCATGCATATGAGTGTTAAATGAAAAGAAAAAAAGAATTATCACAGGACTCAGAGAATGTGGAAGCTAAAAGTAGCTGGGAGAGCATCCAGTTCAGGACCACTCAACCCTTTCCACAGAGACCCAGAGGTCAGTGAGGATCCCATATCCTAACAACCTCCACAGAGAAAAATTAAGTTCTGGGTAATAATAATAAAATCCCAGCTGCGAGCTGTCACTCTACTGTTTTTTCTCCCACTTGAAAAAGCTTTTCAGTATACCAGAATGCGAGGCTGAAGCTATTAAAGGAATAACCTTGAATCCACTCTAATTTGTTTAATACCATAGGGATTGGGAGTTAACACTGCAGTTGATAACCAGAGGTTATGTGGGGCCTCAGCTTCTCCACCTTTCTACCCTGTCATACTAGCATATACTTCTTGCTCAATTGGTATTCATTGAGTGAGTATTCATGAGTGAATAGGCAAATGAGATGACGGGACCAAGGTTACCCAAACTGCATGTGTCTAGTAACACGCACCGATTAAAACCTAGGGATTCAGAGTGAGTTTAGACCATGGCACCTAGAAATGCATGTTCAGTGAGTTACCCTTCCTTAATTTGCTCATGTGTGATGTAAGAAATAAAACAATGGCCCTGCTGACAGAGCGGTGTAGAGGGTTCACAATAATAGCCTAAAAAGACATAGAGTTCTAGAATTTGGATGGTACCAGGGTTCTGTCTCCAGTGCTTGAAAGCCACACCTGAGAATTCCCCATTGAATCACACTTTAACTGATCATCTGGGAACAAAGGATCTTTTAACAAAAATAGCCAAGTGCAGAGCCCATAGAGGAAAGTCCTTACCACTTGGTCATTGGTGGTAGCTCTGTCATCTGCCTGGAATGCCCCTCCCACACCACCCTCCTCCTTTCAGTGATAATATTTATATCTTTTATATCTGAGAGGCCCAATCTGATCACCCTCTTTAAGATCCCCATTGCTATTCTTTTTTCAAAACCAGAAGGGTCTAGAGATCTTCTCGGTCTGTAGGCTCAACCATCTCCCTGTTCTGGTCAGATAACATTTACGTATTCTACTAGGTACACCACAGAAAAAACCTAATTCCCACCTAGTTTTCTCACTCATATCACTTTTTGCACACTGTGATTTGTATATTAATTTATTTATTATCTATATACAGAAAGTATAATACTAGTAGTTACAACTAATTATTGGGCACTTACTGGGTCAGGTACCATTTCTAAGTACTTTACTATCAACTCATTTAATGTTCACAAGAACCTTCTAAAATGGGTTCTATCATGAGCTTCATTTTACAGATGAGGAAATGGGAGGTTTAGTGAGGAATCTGGTCAAGTTCGCATAGCAAGTAAAGGACAGAGTGAGCTATCAGACCCCGGGGACCTGGCTCCAGAGGTTGAGCATTTAGCCTCTAGGCAATACTGAAACGCCATGAGGGCACATGTCTTTTTCCCACTACTGTATCCCCAAGCCCTTGTGGAGTACCTGTCAGGGCCAGGGGCTCAATAAATATTTGCTGAGAGAAAGAAAGGGAGGGAGGGAGAGATGGAGGGAGGAGTGCGAGGAAGAAGTACTACTAGCCCCCTCAAGACACTGTCCTGCGTAAGGCAGGACTGGGACCCACTGAGGAGTCCCCATCTCACTTGGGAGTACCTGAGGGGCTCGAGGTGGAACTAAATCAGACAATGTCCCTGTCCTGGGGGAGTGAGTGTCTTCATCCTTACCTTAAGGTAGTCCATTGGTTCTGATGCCCTTTGGTGAGCCAGGGAACCCCCTCAGTGGATCCAGGGCTCTTCCCTGCCTGCAAACAGAAGTTCGATTTTAATTCAACCATTCTGCTCCAGAGCCCCGTGGGGTCCCTGAGAGCATATCCATGAATACAACAGAGCCATATCTCAAGGTGCTCACAGGTTAGTGTGGAAGAGAAACCCTGCAACCAAGGGGAGGAGGGGAAGTAGACAGACTGGGAAGGGAGGCACAGAGGGAGAGACTCACATCTCTGAATTAATTCTGCCTCTGCAAGTCTCTGCTTGCTCCGTTCATGAAGCCTGCAAACCTCCCCTCCATCTACACAGATGGACTGCCTTGCTACAATACATGATTGCATCTCACTGTCAGACAAGGTAGAACTGGTAACTAGAAGGGTGAGAACAATATAACATGCACGTTGCTTTATTTCACACTGATTTTTCTCATGATGTTAATGCTTTGTTCCACTGAGGAGCAGTAGCTGAGCAGAAACGACACTAAAACAGTGGCATGTGGGAGGCACAGAGGCATACAGTACTCGGGGTACTGGACATGATGCTCTTTCACCCTCTCTCTTACTGCTAGGCTGGTTGCCTACATGCCCTTACACAAAGGAGCTCATTGCCTGAGGCAGCCCAGTCCTTGAGCTTTGCCCTTACCTCCATAACTTAGCAGCCTCATGGCCACCCTACGCCTTCCACCAAGATACCTTCATCAGTTTTAAGGCAAAGGCCTACGCGTATATTTGCTGTAGTATGTTATATGTGTACATTTATTTATTTGCTCATACTTTAACAGGACTTCAGTTCTATTATTTTTATTAGGATATTTACATTTTTATCTTAGCATTGTGATTATAGTATCATATAGGTTTTGTACAGTGATCTGCCTCAACTCCATCTTTGCAAAAACCCCTGTAACTGCTAACGTACAACTCTAAATCACATGTTTCAGGAACATATGAGGGCTGTCCGGAAAGTACCCAGCCATGTAATATGGAAAACAGAGGCACTTATAGCTGGATTGTTTCCAGAAGCCCTCGTATATATCACACTGCAGCAGAATCACCTGTATCAGTTCACCAAAGGCTTTACCATTAGCTGTGTATAGTATTCCTTCTATAACCTGTTTGAAGTAGGTACAAATGGCAATCAATGCACTCATTTTTACATGAGGAAACTGAGGCTCAGAGATGTTAAAGGACTTAGTCAAAGAACTCAACTCTGAGTCCATTTACCCAGTCTTCATTGTGTCTACTACACTTAGCACATTTCCTAGCACACAAGGGGCAATCTATCAGTAAATTATCTGGGGAACAATTAATACTGCCCCCAGACAATTCCTCTTTTTAACAATAGAGTTCTTAAGTGCCATTTTGGAAAAAGAAAGTGAGGAAAGGAAGAAGGTTAACTAAACTATGACATAAGAATTAGGTGCTTTTGAACACACACACACACACACAGTTATTGTTCCATTTTATGGATGAGAAACTGACACTCAGCAATTTAATGAAATTGCCTCAAATCACAGTACTAAGAAGGAAGTGAGTTTAGATTTGAACAAGTCTTCCTGACTCCAAAACACATACTTTCCCCCTGTATCAGTGGAGAATGCCTACCACTTGTACAATAAGAAACAACTTTTAGTGGTACAAGGACAAATCTATTCATTTTGATGGCTATATATTTACTTTTACAGGTATCTAATAGTTATAGCAAGTAATAGTTCTCCATTTCTAACAGTAATATATAATTTCCTATAAAAATATCTTTATACGATAAAAAAGTGAATCTATTTAAAGAAAATATGAAGTAAATTGTTTTTTGAGATATAAGTGGACATAGAAAAATGGAAAAAGTGATGGGTAAAAGACTGAAACCTGAGGAACATGACTCTTAATCCTAACAAGTAAATTCCTTAATAAAATATTTTCATTTTGCAAATGAATTCCCATGAGTTGTATCAGCAGGTATTTTTCTAATTACCTAGAATAGAAAGGAAATTAAAGCAGGTGTGATTCCCTGGCTAGTGTTTTGAGGAATTTAACATGCAACTCTGTATTTCTGCATCTGTGCCACTTGGTATTTCTTTGCAAGACTCAGGCAGTTGGTTTAAGAAGTGCTTGGCTTCCCTTAAATCAGAGGAAGCCATAGAATAAGGAGACTTACTATATTTTTTAAAGTGCAATGCAAGTTTCAGGGCCTAGTGAATATTCCCAAATCATCCATATGCTTGATATTTGTGTTATGCAGAGAAACAAAGTAAAAAGCCCTGGGCCCACCGTGGACACCTAGTTTGCATCTCCTCTCTGGCCACCAACTTACTGTATCACTTGGGTAACTGACAGCTGGGGAGTTTACTCTCCCCATTGGATAAATGAGGGACTTTTGATTTCTATAACCATTCGCCAGCAGTGTGAGATATATCCAATCAAGAATGACTATAACTGGCAACAGTAGCTGTCCATGTAACTTAGAGGACACCTACCTACCATAGGCATTGGAATCCTTCCAGGTCTGAGAGTCTATGATTTCATGATTTAAGTTCCTTGGATTGCAGATGGCCACACAAATAGCAGTGATGTATACAAACAGTCTCAAGATTATGTTTAGAATGTCATACCACAGTCAGCATAAGTCAAGGTACTGTAAACTCCTACCTGCCCTACTAGGCCATGAGTACACAGGTTAATTATGTTAATATCACTGTGCTCATTATAATTGTAGATATGGAGTTAGTATTTTTAAGAAATTCCAACACAATTTAAACTATCCCTGGTAAATATTCTCGTTTCCTCACTTTATTATATTTTTTTAACTAAGAAAGCAATGAATGTTATGAATATTTATTGCAGTGGATTACTATACAGAAAATACTCCCTCCCTCCACAACCCTCATGACTTCCCAGCTCACTGATATTGGACTTGGCCATGTAACTTGCTTCAGCTAATAGAATGTGGGCAAAAATGACAACATACCAGTTCCAAGCCTAGGCCTTAAAAAGCCTCGAATGTTTCTGTTTGCCACAACCTTTGCCATGAGAAGAATGTATTCCCAGTAGATTCTGCCTTTCTAAGATGGGTTCTAGAATGAGACACGTGAAGCAGACCTGAATGTAACCCTCAGGTCTACTTCTCCAGGTTGCACTTGAATACACACAACATTGCACTAAAATTGGCAGTTCCAGGAAAAGCCATCATCACTTTTAGAAAGTTGCAGGAGAAGCAGATGCAATAGAGGGGAAAGAAGACTGAATGGGGCCTGAGGAAGGCTATGCCACCTTGGAGGACCTGCAGACTGACAAGCAGGAAATAAACACTTAACATTGTGTAGTACTCAGATTTTGTGGTGGTTTCTTTCACAACAAAAGGTGATTAATCTACCTATTGTGATAAAAATTTATAGAAATCAGATATTTCTCAAAGTGAATAAAATTTCTCTAATCACACCCCCAAATAAGGTAGCTGATAATGACCATTTGGTAATTTTCTACCTCTCTCTTGGGGTTTTCCAAGGATTAAATGAACAAATGCACGTAAAAAGCACAGTGATAGGTTGTCAGCACTCATTAAACATTAGCTGTTCTCATGCAAACAAATATGCTAATATTAAGGTTTTTGAATTTATGCAAAAATAGGGCCATGCTACAGATATTACTTTGCAACTTGCTTTCTTCAGGTAACACTATCATGGGCATGTCTCCAAGTGAACTCATTTTTTAAGGGCAATTATCTCATCTTTTTACATGGCTACATGATAGCCCATGGTTTGAATATACCATAGTGTATTTTACCTATTTCCATTTTGTAGATAAAGAAACTGAGACTCAGAATGCTGAGAAGGTGTTTGCCAAAATTTCTGTGGCCCTGTGACACACTTGAGCATTCAAAGATGATTGGAAGTGATGTGTGGCCAAATCCTATGGTGTTGCCTCACTCTCTTACCTGTGACACACACCAGCAATATCTCAGATGGGGGGTAGTCCTTCAGCCTGGGTCCAAGATTTAGCTAAGGCCTAAATCACGATGGAAACACAACATACACATGGAATAAACTCATGTTGTTTTAAGCCTCAGAGACTTGAGGGGTGGTTTGTTGGCACAACATAAGTTAGAGAATGCCAATACAATATTTCAAGACTTTCAAGTGTTTGGGTGTTTGCTGCAAGTATTCATCAACACTGGTAGCAAGCAGCAACGTGCTAGTCAATCAAGATGTAGGTTGACAAAATAATGGGAAACAATATCTTCCCTAACTGCATTTTTAAAAAGTATCAGTAGCCCTTTCCCTTACTGCAAAATTACTAGGCAAAGGACATGATGGCATCACAGAAAAGAGAAATGTAATGACGTAGGCCCAATAGGTTCAGGACCATCCTTTGTATGTGGAAAGCCTCTTAGGTAGGTCAGGATCAAGAGAGCATGGACCCAATTTCTCCAAGCTGCAAACTACATACACACGAACACATAACACAGCACTACAGTCACTGGTTCCAAGAAAAGCCATCATCACTACTTAGAAAACTGCAGAGAAGGCTGGCCCAATGGAAAGAAAGTAGACTGGATGGGACTTCATCAGCTCTAGATCTGTTTGCTCAGAAGACTGTTGTGAGGATCCAGTGAGAGACGGCAGGTACAGTTTCATTTTTTATTACAAGTGTAATACATGTTTATTGTAGAAACTTTTAAAACAAACAGAGAAGCATAAGGAGGAAATGGAAACTACCCAATATCACAACTGCTGACATCTTGGTATTTTCTCCTAGGTAAATGCATAAACGTATTCGTGTGTAAGGCCTTCTGTATGCACTTACTAAGTATGTGCATACACACATTGTAAGATCCTTCTCTCATGCTCATCCTCTCCATTCTTTATTTCCAGCTTACCTTTTGGCCCTCCAAACGTGCCCCATATTCATGCCCACATTTAGACCTTTGAACATGCAGGCCCTCTTTCTAGAACACTCTCTCCACTTTCTCCTCTTCTGGCTACTCCTACTATGCTTTGAGATCTTAATTTATTCATCGCCTCCTTAGAGGACAATTCTTTGACTGCCACCCTTATCAGTTGTCCCTCCCCTGTACACCCAGAACATCCATCCCTTTTTCTCATAGCATGTTAATACTCAACTAGTCTTGCCTCTTTATTATCTATTTTCCTTGCTGTGCCCCAACTTGTGGGCAGGCACGGTAGCTTTTGTTCACCAATGTTACTGGTGGCTGGCCCAGAGAAAATGCTTAAAAACTGTTGAATAAATTAATAACATTTAATAATATGTGCTACTTATATTTCTTCTGAAATCCCCAAAGCACCTGGCAGTTTACAATAAATATGCACTGGAAGATTAAGTATAGAAGAGGACATAAGACAGGGCAACATGTCTCATGAAGTTTATGAATTAGATGAGGAGAAAGCATTATCAGTGTGTAATTAAGTGCTATGTCCTTTGCTTCTGCCTCCTCTACTAATTCTTTTCAAATAGAAAAGAGCAGAACAAAATCCCAAACCTTAGTTCCCCAGTTGCTTGAATATATCTACTCCACAATCTTGGTGGTTCAACACAATATTGATTTCTCATTCAGGCAAAGTCCAATGCAAATACTCCTGGTCAGTGAGCAATCTTCCATGCAGTCATTCAGAAATCCAGGCTCCTTCCACCTGGGGCTCTGCCCTTCTCTATGTCCCTTACATTTAACCAGGAGATGGGAAAGATGGTTTTACGAGCCAGGCCTGTAAGTAGCACACATGACATTCACCATCTTTGCACTGGCTAAAAAGCAGCCAGGTGGCCACACCTTATTACAAAAGAGGCCAGGAAATGTAGTTTAGCTGTCTGAAGGAAAAGGAGTTTGGGGGACACTTCATAGTTTTTCTGCAACAAATCTTAAGTGATCCCAAATCTTAAGTAATCTAGTCTTAAGTAATCCTAACTGCAGGTAATTTTGTTTTATGGATAGTGAAAACACTTGTTTGATGAAAGAATGTCCATCTAACTAACATTGGACATGACAAAATATCATCCCAGGTCTTCGAATTTTGAAAGGTTAAAAAAAAAAAAAATCACTTCCAGAATTGAGAAACTACTACTGTTGATATGACCACTCCCAGACAAATTCTAACCTTGTGAACTTTGAAAATAAAGTGATGATGATTACAAGTTACTATAGGCTCACTAGGAATTATCATAACTAATTGAGCATAGTGCCTGGCACATCATAGACAATAAATATATGTGGACTGATAAACTTCAATTCTTCTTTTAAGGTATCTATCCCACTGATAAATAACTGTAACTTCAGAAAGTTGTTCCTTGAGTATAACAGAGTTTTCCTCTCTAACTGCTAACCACTACCCTCACTCTGACCCCAAAAACTACAGAATAAGTCAATGCCCCCACATGACAGTTGCACAACTATTTGGAAACTTCTACATATGCTCCCAGGTCTTGTATTTTTCCCTCTAGGTAAATATTCCCAGTTCCTTCATTTCTTCTCCATGGGGCATAGTTTCAGGCTTCTCACCACTTGGCTGACCTCTGAGATCTCTCTGATTGGTTAAAATTGCTTTCCTCAGGAAATAAAAATTGATCTAGGAAGGGGGAAGAAGTAGAAGGGCTTACATAAAGGTTTTTAGGCAGAAATCGTTTGCCTTGTTTGAGGAACTAAAGAAGTTCATTATGGGAGTCATTAGAGCCAGTCACCAAATACTTCTAGCCTCTGCCTTCCAGGCAAATAGGATTGCACTTCCTGGTCTCCTGTGCTGGGTGGGGCCATGAGACTACTTTTAGCCAAGGAATTGGTACTTCATTGCTGCCTGGCTAAGACTCTTCAAAGCTGTCTTTCCCTATACCTGGATCCTTATCTGTAATGTTCCTGAAAGTGGGTAATCCACCAGTTTGGTCTTAGAGGAAAACAATGTAGAGTCCCTACCATCCCTCGATGGACATGGAGCAGGAACAAGAAATAAAACTTTTTTGTCTTGAGTCAGTGAGATTTGGAATGGTTTTTTTACTGTATCATAACTTAGGCTATCCCAACTGATAAAGACATAGCAAGTGTGGCTGCAGAATAGTAACTGAGGGGAGCTGTTTCAGGCTGGCAAGACAGGATAGCCCAGATCATGTGAAATGTTATAGGCAAGGTAAAGAATTTGGGTTTTATCCCAAATCCAATAGGATGTGCTTAAGGTTTCAGCAGAGGAGTTTGACATGGTCCAACTTTCATGTATTAAAACACAGTACTGTTGCTATTTGACTATTAAAACACTTCCTTAATTGCACTATAGAAGAGGCAATTTTTAGAAATATCCATCAACAAGCCTTTATTGAGTACCTTCTATCTTTTCATGTGCCAGGCACTGAATTAAGCAATGTAGATACAAAAAGTTAATACAGTTCATGGACTTGGAGTCAGGGATATAAAACATTTACAAGAACATGTTAAACATTTTCTGCTTCGGGTATGCACCCAGTATAGTGAGAGCCAAAGGGGATAATAACTGTTTGAGAGTAGAGAAACAGAAAATTTCAGAGGGAACAATTATTTGATTGGGTGGGTCTTGAAGGGTGAGTAGGAGTTTGCTAGGAGGCACTGTGTCTAAAGATAATAGTAAATGGAAAGGGGGTTCCCTGGTGGTGTAGTGGCTTGGCCTTAGCGCTCCCAACGCCACAGTCTGGGTTCAACTCCCAGCCAGGGAATCAACAAAAAAAAAAAAAAAAAGAAAGAAAGTAAGTAAATGGAAAGACAGGAAAAAAGGAATGGAAAATGTTTAGGGTAGCTGAGAATCATAGGAATGGGGGGAATGTGTAGTGCAGGGTGTGGTAGGGAGTATTACTATTTGTAAACACTAGCTGTCCCTCCCCAGTGACATCAGGCTTGGCCACATGAATTGCTCTGAGCAGAAGCTTTAAGCACCAAGCTTTCTGCTCTCCGCATGATAATCAGTGATGTTTCAAAAAGAGTCCTAAAGCAAAGATGATGTGTGTGAAGCAGAGACACAGCGAAGCCATAATGGGCATACAGTATGAATGAAAAATAATTCTGTGGCTGTCATCCAGTAAGATTTTTGGATTGCTACCATAGCATAACCTCACCTATACAGAGGTATGCATTTCCAGGTCTTCACTTCCAGGCACATATTAGGCTAGCACCTTCTGGCACCCTGTAAGTAAGACATGGTCATGTGACGAGTTTTTGTTCAATAATATGTAAACACAAGTAATGTCTTAAGTCAGGGAGGAAGCTTTTAAACCCAATGTGAATTCACCATGCTTTCTTCCCCCTGTTGAAGAGGATGGAAAGACTGTGGAAGCATATATCAAGATGAAACCTTCTTCAGACTCAGTTTCTGAGTACATTGAGCAGAGCCCCTTCGAACTTGAGCATGTAATATGAACAAGAAATAAAGTTTTTTTGTTAAGCCAATAAGATTTTAAGATTGTTTGTTATGGTGGCAAACCTAGCCTATCCTGACTGATGTTAAGAATTGGCACCTAGACATTGGGGTAACGTAATAACAATAAAAGTAAACATTTGTTTAGAGAGCAGTAACTAAGAATACTGTTATCAGAAGCTAAAAGGACAGTGATCTACTTATTTGCTGAATATATCAGCTGTGACAATTAACAAGGCATGTCATAAACCTAATAAACTTAAAACAAGAGACTGTAAAACAAAATATTAGTAGCATGTGGTAGTGGCTATTGGATGCATTTGGAAACTTATTACAAAAAAAGAGATGAGCTCAGAGAAGACTTGGCCAGTTTGCAAGCAGGAATGAGTAGGAACAATCTAGAAATTCAAAATTTGTAGGGTTAGAAGAGGCTACTGTTTCTCAATCTCAACCAGTAAAATGCACAATTAAGAAATATTTTCAGCAAGAAAAGGCTGGTTAAAATTGGCCTTAAAGTATGGATCAAATCAAAGGTATGTATGGCCTCAAACCACTGTTAAAACTTCTTGATAAATAAAGGTTTTACCTAGCATCTGCTTTTGATTGGACAAAATGGCTCCAAAAAGGGAAGAAGAGTATTATTCTCACACCAAAGCCCAATAAGCCCAAAGTACTCAAAACCAATGTGGGGAGAGGGGAATGAAAGTGAGAGAGGAGGAGGTAGAGAGAGAAAGACAGAGGGAGGAAGAGAGAGAGGTTGGCTGAGATGGATTATCAGCAGGCAGGAGAGCAAAAATGCAAGGAAATGCGGCAAACCATAGAACTATGTCTACAAAAGAATTGGCTCTGGCCAGGGGTACAAGGAATGGCTAGAATTAAGAAGCCTACATTTAAAAAACAAACAAACAAAAAAACCCAGCCTGGATCAAGGAGATTGTATTTGAGACTTAATATCACTCAGTACCCACCCCACCCCCATTTTTGAAAGCTTATTTAAAAACGTTATTTCCCTATGCCTGCTTTAGATATAGAAGAGGGAAACCCAGAGGGCAAAAACAGGGGTCATGGAAAACAATGGATGGGCCAGCTACACTACTCAGGGAGCAGAATCAAGGCCTAATCGGAGTGTTGGATAGGGGGTCCTCAACATGACTACTCAGTGGGCTAGTGTTTCCTGTGGTCTCTCCCATTCCTTCACTTTCCAAATGGTCTATCCATTGCAGTTATTCTGTCTCTGTCCCACCATTACATATTGAGGATATGCAGGGCAGACATCTTTTTTTTTTTTCTTACAAGAGAACAAATCCACTTTATTTACTTTTCAGTTAAGTTTAAATCCTTGAGGGGGACAGCATTACACGGACTCTGTGTCTGATGGCCTTAGCAGGAAGGTTGCTTCGGAATTTAGCACGAACCATGCCACTGTTTCCATGAGCACGAGTTACCCTTCCCCAGATTACTCTGGTTTTGTTTGGTTTGCCACCAGGAGTGGCTGTGTTGTTCTTTGCCTTGTACACATAAGCACATCTCTTGCCTAGACAGAGCTCAGTTTCATCTCGAGCAGAAGAGCTGTGTGCTCTCTCTGGTTCCGGAGACCCCGCTTATAGCCAGCAAAAACGGCCTTGGTCCACAGCCTTCCAGACGTATCTGTCTTTTGGAAGTCCTTTTCCCAGCAGGACTCCAGAAGCTCCAAGATGGCGGAAAGAGCAGGGCAGACATCTTGTCTTTAGTTGGTACGTCAGAACCGGAGCTGATACAAAGTCTACAACATGTCACTCAGAACCTGGAAAATGAGCTTGATATATATGGTGACTAAATGGGTCTTTAGAGTTATCCCCCAGAGGAAAGAATGAGGGCATTCTGCCTGTGGGAAGGCAGTAAGGCAAACATTTGGGGAACAGAAAGGGAGACTGTTAAGAGTCATTAGCGTTCCCCAAATCTTCCTGGCTCTCTCTGTTCAAGACACTTGGCAGGATTACAGAGATTTAAACTTAGGCATGGCCACGTGACTTACTTTGGCTAACCATACAGGAGAAGAAGTGCAGTGTGTAGCTTCCAGGTGGATGCTGAGAGCCAGTGAATACTTCCCACCTTTTCTCCCCCAGCCAAGATGGTAGTAAGAAGTGTGTGTCAAGATGAAGCCTTCTTCAACTGGAATCCTTGAGTGACAACAGTGAACAGAACTCAACCAATGACCCCCCAGGGGGCACATAACATCAGCAAGAAATAAACTTCCGTGGGGTAAGCTACTGAGGTATTAGGGTTGTTTGGCAGGGCAGCATAACCTAGCCTTTCCTATCTGATACTGGGAGAGAGGAGGCTGAGAGCTGGAGCTAGACTGTGAAAGGCTCCTTCCCCCAGGCAAAGGTATCTGAACTCCCTCCTGATCCTGATGGGAAGCCAATGAAGCCTTCCAAGCAGGGTGTTAACTTAAACAGATCTGTTACTTGTTGGATGAAATATGCTATTTCTCAACATAAGAAGAAAATCAGCCCACTAAACCACATATGGCAGAGAGGAACACACAGAACCTTCAGGCAAAAGGTATATATTTATACAAAATCCTAAATCTTGCATTTTCTAAATACAGGAGCTCTGAAAGGAGTTAGAGTATCAGGTAAGGCAATTTCTTCTTTCCCACTATCTAAGCACCATTTCCTCTGCAGACAACTAATATTTCACCCGTCTCCCAGAGCAGAGAAGATACAAGGGAATATAATACAGACCTGAGGTCAATTTCCAGCTCCTGTGTGACCTGAGCAAGATACTTAACCTGTCTGGGCCTAGTTCCTCATGTCAAATCTGGTTAATAATATACATAGCTCTAGATAGTTGTGGGGAGAAACAGCATATTTACTCAGGCAAATGCCTGGCTGATAGATGTTTAATACATGAAATTTATTTGTATTACCCTCATCATAAAAACTATTAAGAACACCAGCTCCCTGATTACAAAAGAAAATAATTCAGGGTAACGGTAATAGAGAAGAAGGCTCCCTCCTAAGGAAAGTAACTGGATCTTGTCATCACCACACCCTTACCCCACTCCTACCTCCCACCCCAGCTGAGGAGCCACTCACTTTTCCTCTACTGCATGAAGGAATGAGAGGTGAGTGCCTGGAGGAAAGAGAAGTTGTCAAGATCTCCCTGCCACCAGCTACTGTTGAGCTGTTGAATCGTAATTCTCAAAGGCACAAAGACCTTAGGGCCCTGGCTTCTAAGCCCACAAGCTGAATTCCTCCAAGTTCTGAAGCTGAGAAGCCAGAATTAGAACGTAGGAACATGAACTACTGCGGGTCCAACTTCAAACCCCAGTAGTGGGCCAGGCAAGGGCTGACTTCTGACCCTTTCCTCCCTTGCTCTCCTTCCCTCGCTGCTCAAGGGATTTATGTACACCTGCTCCTGCCAAGTCACACGCGTACATCCTCCTACTCCACCGAGCTCTGGGAAACTCAAGGAAGGGGGCTGCTTGGCCACCACTCCCTAGCCCCGAGAAAGTGATGCTATTACAACTAACTCAGCCCAGGGAGGCGGTTTTCACCGGCCCCCCTCGCAGATTAAGGAACTGAAGCTCAGAGAAGTTCGGTGACTTGCTCACTTCACACCGTGGCAGCGCTGGCCAGAACCTACGATTCCTGACTTCGGTATTCTTTCCGCCACACACTTGTGTCCCAAAGGGGTGCGAGGTGGGGGTGGGGGAAGGATAACAGAACCACTTAAAAATAGGAACCACTCACATGTGTCTAGCGCTTCCTAGAGGCTACGCGGGATATAGGCCCAGCACCCGGCCAGGAGCGAGATTTTAAATCCTCTTTCTCCCCGACTCCTTCGCTGCTAGACTTCTGGCGACTAGGCGCCGCTCTCGGACTTGTGTTCCCGGAAGCAAATCAGGGCGGGACGAGTGAGTGTACGCGCGCGTGTGCGTGTTCTCGATGTGCGGGGGCAGGGAGCAGATGATCCCCGGGGTTCCCCGAGTTTCGGATGCCCTAAGCGCTCCTTCTCAACTGGGCGCTGAGTTGCTTCCTAATTCTGCCCCCCTACAAAAACCAAACAAACAAAACACACCTCCCCTCCGAGACAAAGCTATGACCCGGCACCCATTCTCCCAGGGTAGGCAGGGTGACGTGGGGGTGCCACGGGGACTTAGCTGACCACCACGTTTCGAGCAATGCAAATCACTCGGCTTCTAAGCGCAGCCAGCCAGCTAGGCAGACGGTCACTGGTGGCTGTTGGGAGTTCACCGGGAGACAAAATTCCGAGCGTCCTTAACGTGGGGGCAGGGGGTTGGCTCTCCAAGACCGCCCTTAAACTCAGGCCTACTGTCACTTGCCCCCACGGGGAACTTCACAGAGCCACCTTAAAGGCAGTGCTCCCGCCCCCCGGAAGTGCGGGGGAGGGCAAGACGCGATGCGCGACCTCCCGGCCGGCGCGGCGGCCGAGTGCGGGTGGATGATCTCCAACCCCAACCCCCGCCCCAAAGGAGAGAAAACACCACCCGCCCGCACCCTCGGCCCCAGACACCTGGCCGGGTTCCCCAGCCTTCTGAATCCCCGCAGCCTCTGCATTCCCGCCCGAGACCCGAACTTGTGTCTGCTTCCGTCAGAGGCTGCGAGCGCTCGCGTCCGACCGGCTCGCAGCAGCCACCGTCACTAGACAGTCAAACCCCACGACGTCAGCCCACAATGCACCGGGCGGGCCGGGAAAGACGCGCCAGGGAGGGCGAAGAGAGGGGCGCGAGTCGCGCGGGAGGGGGAGAGAGAGGAGGAGAAAGAAGGGCCCAACTGTAGGAGGGCAGCAGAGCATTACCTCATCCCGTGAGCCTCCGCGGGTCCGAAGAAGAATCTTCTAGGGTGGGGTCTCCATGGCGACGGGCGGGTCCGCC
>PVJL010003084.1:0-169367 GCA_004026885.1 Lyroderma lyra
AATTTGGATACCTTTGATTCCTTTCTCTTGCCTGATTGCTGTGGCTAGAACTTCCAGTACTATATTAAATAACAGTGGTGACAGGGGGCATCCCTGTCTTGTTCCTGATTTGAGGGGAATAGGTTTCAGCTTTTCCCCATTCAGTATGATGTTAGCCGAGGGTCTCTCATATATGGCCTTTATTATGTTGAGATATTTTACTTAAGAAAAATGACCATGTTTACTATGAAGTTTATATGATTAACTTATTCATAACAAATTATCTCACTATCAATTATTACTTTCCCTTGGTGCCGTGATTTGTTAGCTATAGATTCAAAATCCAAGTCCTCTGGGAACTTAGCCTCTAAAAAATAGGCCAGACAGGAATGTGGAAAAAAATTCTAATTATTTCAAGAGTGAGCTAGCAACAAAATTAGCCTAAAAGGTGTTGTCTGTGAGACTTCTTGGAAGATGGGTGTTGACTTGGGCTGGAGTAAAAGAAAGGATGTTCTGATACCCGGAGAGTCAGCCTAGAAATTCAGAGAAAGTATCACGCAGCAAAGGCTTCTATTTCATTGCACAGACCTGGTGTGGTCTCTCTCGCCTCCAGTTAGAGGGACAGGAACCACAGTCAGGTCGCTGTCGAAGGCGCTCCTATGGGCCATGTGAATCTCCACTTATAAATTGTCATTGGATAGCGGGCTTCTCACAATAAAGACAGGAGTGAGTGCTCTTTCTTTTCAGTCAAAATAAACAGTTAAGTGATTAAATGCCCTCGAAAAAGTAAACGTGTTAGTGGCATTTTGTTAGTTTATTATTTGTACAAATGATCATTTGAAGTTATTCTTTTTTATAGCTTCTGAAAAGAAGGGAAATGTTACCTCCATGATACAACTTGGTTAAATTTTATAAAATTTGCAGTTTATCAGAGGATTCTAGTTTAAGATATTCTGGGTATAAAAACGAAAGTATAATTACAGGGAAGACAAAAACAAAAGTAGTTTTGAGAATAGATTTGTAATAACTCACAAATGCTTTTTCCTTTTTTATAGAAAAACACCAAAGAAAACTTAAAAGACAAACTCTTTTCTGATACACACTGAGTTTCTTAATTTTTTGAAGTTTCACAGCCTTTATAAATTAGTACCTAATTGTTCTTTCACATAATTAGTAAGTCTGTCATTTCTAAAGTTATTATAACATGTGTTTTATTGCACATACGTGCCATTTCACAGACAGATAGACTTATCCTAAATAATGGTGAGATTATAACTGCAATCAGGTATAATTCAGAGAAGCACATTCAGGTATTTACATTGAACTGAGTGTAGTACTAGATGGGGTATAAAGTACAATGTAGAATAGTGTAGATTAAGAGCAGTAACTGAATACACAGAAATAAAATGAGACAAAAATTAATGAAGAACTAACTAAAGGAGGCAGGGAAAAGGGATGGCAGGAGAACAGCAGAGCAGGCAAAAATGGAGGAATTCATATATTTCAAAGACTCTCACGTGCTTAAGGAAGAACATGCCACTTAGCTTTGTCCAGACCACAGGTTGCAAGGCTCACAGAAAGCGATCTTAAAATTCAACTGTCCTCTTTGATCTACTCTATGCTGGTTTCCTCTTTTTCTTTTTCCTTTCCTTTATTTCCCTCTTGCCTACTAGAAGGCCTTGTTTTCTATTTCTCTTCTTCTTGCCCCTCGTAACTGGTGAATTTCCCCATTCACAGAGAGAGAGAGAGAGAAATCAGGCAGAACATGGCCAACGCATAGAGGCAAGGACTCTGCAGAGGATCCTTCCCAGTGAGTCCTCCCCAGAGGGTCCTCCCCAGTGGGTCCTCCCCAGTGTGCAGCTCCGGTCTGCTCAGTGCGTGCATGTGAGAAAACTACCCAGAGAGCTTGTGAAGTAACCACTGCAGAGGATTAGAGGGACCAGGACCAGGGTTCACACGGGACTGGAATCAGTGCTGTTCCTACCAGTCAGCCTGGAAAGACCTCATCATTTATGACGTGTCGGGTGGAGTACATAAGACATTGCTTCAATAGGGGCAGAGCCATTAGCCCTACAATGAGAACTGCTCAGGTCCCACTTAATTTTGAAAACAAGATCTAAAGATTCAAACTTGTACATCACTACATTGCATCCCAAAACAAAGTTCAATAGTATTTATAGAAATAAAATAAAATAATCAGTACCCAACAAAGTAAACTTTGCAATGTTTGCCATTTAGAATGAGATTAATAGGCTTGCCAAAATGCAGAAAAAACGCGATCCATAATGAGGAGAAAAATCGTGCTTTGAAACCAATCCAGAACTGGCACAGATGTGAGAATTAGAAAAGTATTTTCAGAAAGATAACTGTATGTCATATATTCATAAGTAGAGACATGAAAAATATAAGGAAAACCTGAATTGTAATTCCAAAGATAAAATTTACGGCGTCTAAATTGAAAAATTCACTGGACGGAATTAACAGGAGATTAACTTTGACAGCAGAACAGATGGGAGAATCTGAAGATACAGCAATAGTAACTGCAAAATAAAACACATAGCAAAAAATAAAAATAAAAACATAATAAAAATAAACAGAGCAGAGCATCCGTACGCTGCTGAGGGACAAATTCACATGTCCCAGTGCGCGTGTCATTGAGGTCAGTACGAAGAGGGAGTGGGTGGGAAATGGGATGAAAAAATTATAAATTAATATTCCTCAGTATTAAACATTGCAGTACTCCGGAGACGTTGTTCACAGAATATAAGGACCAGTTCCATACTGGGGAAGAAAATCTGACAGAGAATGTTTATCCAGAATACACGAAGGACCCTCAATCTCCATAGGAAGAAATCGAACAGCCATCACACCCATTAGAATGGCTACAAGTGGCACGGCTGTTGGTGAGGGAGTGCAGGACAAGAGCTCTCCTACACCTCGGCTTGCGAGGTAAAACTGTCCAGACACTTTGGAAAATAGTTTCTTAAACAGGTAAACATATACCTGCATCATGACCCAGTCATGCTACTCCTGTGTGTTTACCGAGAGGAATGGACACTTCCGACTGTATAGAAAGGAGACACAAACTTGGGACAGATTCTTCTGCCTGTCCATCAGCCAGGGGACAGCTGAGAGCGCCGTGAGGCACCACAAAGCACCATTCAGCACTAAAAAGACATGAACTCCTCGTGCATGAACAACGTGGACGAAGCTAAAAGTAATGACTTGGCGGTGCGTGATGGAATTGCAGAACTGCGAGTCAGTCTGTGTAGCTGATCTCATTCTGCACATCAGAAAACAACTCTAACTTTATCCTGTCCCCTATGGTGTCACAGCTTTTACACGCCCACCGCCTCGGCAAAAGCTGGAAAGCAGGTGCTTTGCCTGGATGACTGTCTCCTCCTTGATAAATTTCAGGACTGTTTTACTGTATGTGTAAAGTAGCACCCCATTATCTCTGCTGTAGGACATCGTTTTTCCAAGGAATTTTATTAGCATGTGCTTCTCATGTAACAACTATCACGTGCCATTAATTGTTGATTATCTATGCATTTTTCAATCCCTTTTTATAATGACACCTTCAGATAAGAGTCACTTTGTAGTGATTTTTGCTTCTCGAGATCTGAGTGATTTTGACCTATAGTTGGTCTTCAGAAATATGTGATGTGAAAATTAATTCAGTAACATTTAAATCTCAGTTGTTAAATTTGTCAAAGAGTAAACAGTTCCTTAGTATCAGGAACAAATTGCAAGGATTTTTTACATAACCGTGACTTTTCCTTCGTTGAATTTATAGACCCATGGCACAGGAATCGTGACATCACGGAGCCACTGTGTCCTAGATAGCACAGTGTTTCCCAAACACACTCCTTCATGCATCATCTTCGTGTGGTCTGTGTTATTGGAATATATATTTTAAATGACGTAAATGTCATGATTTATGTCACTTAGCGTAATGTCCTCGGGGTGCATTGATGTGGCAAATGGCAGGATTTTATTATTCAAAGCTGAGTGATATTCCTCTGCGTGTGTGTGCGTACCACACTTTCTTTCCCCATTCATCCATTGATGGACACTTAGTTGTTCCCACATGTTGGCTATTGTCAGTCATGCTGCAGTGAACACGAGGGTGCATGTGTCTTTTTGAGTTAGTGTGTTTGTTTTTGTCAGATAAATACCAAAAAGTGGAATTGCTGAATCACGTGATAATGCAAAAAATAAACGCAATGCAATATCAAATACAAAGTAGCATTAAAATAAATCTATACTATTCAAATAAAAGACACTTACCTGAACACCACTGTAATTGTCTTTACAACCCCAGGTGTTCCCATGTATTCTTTCTGCAGTGCTTCTCTGGGGACATAAATATGTATATCACGGGAAAATAGTTTCAGTTGACCTAAAGAGGAAATATATTGAACTGATTATATATGATGAAAGAGGCAGAAACGCAGTTATTTTTTAAAAGGTTGCTCAAGTTTACCTTGTTTTAATTCTTTCTAGGGTGATGCAGTAGGAAAGCACTGAAGGTTTTCGGGGAGGCGGGTTGGTCAGTGATGGGGTGTCTATCTCGGCATCCTCGTTCCCTAATGGAGGGCAGGCCCTTACCCTCCGACCGGGTCCAGGAGACTGGGGTTTATCCTTCTTGATTTCATTTCAAACGGTGGGATCCCAGGACCCTGAAAAAGACATCTCTGTGTGGTAAAACTGGCGAGAGGCTGGGGGAAGATTTACATTTCAAAGGGACAGAGAGAGGGTTTACAGCAGGGAATTTTTTAAAGTAAATGCTCTTAAGAAAAGGAAGGTTAAGGGTCTGGAGTCAGCCAGGTCTAAGGTTTAGTCAACCCGAGGGGCACGTTAAGGCCATTCTGATGAAAAGGAATTGGGAATAAATGGATATTCGTATTTTCCTGCCATTTATCAAATTATTAAAAAACATTTTTTTTTTTTTTTTTTGGTCTCTGAAAAAGTTTCAGCATTTCAAAGTTCCTCGTGCAACTCAGACAAGTTTTACAGCTCACATTAATGATGTGGGAAACTAATTTGACGTACTGGATCTGTTGAATGGTGTTTTGTTATAAAAATCATAAAAGGAAAGAAAAAACCTGAAGCAAGTAGTTCAGGAAGTGTTCTTAAAAAAAACATATTGACAAGTGTCATTTAGTTTCCATGATTTTTAACACTTGCTATATTGTTAAATGGGTTTACTATTTTTAATGTTGGTAATGGATTCTTGCCCTGAGTCTTTAGGGCTAGTTTTCTGCTCTCAAATATTTGCTGGAAGGCGGGGTGAGATTCGAAGATTATGTGAGAATAACCCAGCTCTCACTTTAATGAACTGAAAGTCAGTCATCTTGGCCCCGATGCCTGCATACCTTATTGTGTGTCTTTCGTTAGAAAAATGTCCAGTGATAAAGGATGGCTCTTCGCAGACTACCACAGGAAGGGGAGTTTTCTCTTTCTTTATGGATCTAATTGATTTGGAGGGTCTGTGTACCCATACTAGACATGGTTCCTAACAAAACAAAAACCAAACACCAAATTAAAAAGTCTACTCCAGACTTGCAGATTCATTTGAGATGCAAGCAGTGTATTCCAAATTGATCAGTAACAAACCAAAAGGAATGCAAGAGGGCATTTTTATAAAACTAATTACCATGTCAGATGCTTAAAATATAAAGTTAGTGGAATGTGTGCAAACAATCCCTGAGGCAGTGTGCCATCTGCCGTGGGGAGGAGTCTATTATTCTGTTACTTCATTACTCTAGCAGGGGTGGAAATTTTCTCCTAGCTCACTTGCTCTCCCTCTCTGTGACACACACACACACACACAGAGAGAGAGAGAGAGAGAGAGAGAGAGAGAGAGAACTGGCAAAGGGTTTAATAAAATCTTGGGTAAAAGGGCCAGTTCAGATTGGATAAAATTAACACAATTCTATAGAAAATACATATTTTATTGGGTGCATGTATTTCACTGTTTTTAATAAATTTTCTCGAGCCTCTGCTTGTAATTTGGGAAACAGTTGAGAAAAAACATTTAACCAAGACAGGATTCAAGAGAAGAATAGAATTGAATCTTTGAGCTAAAAGGAACATGGCGTCTTGCGTTAACACCTTCATTCCGTGACTCGCCCACTCTTCCATTCTTTTAAAGTGAAAATGCAACGTATGGAATTAGAGATGATAATTACCAACCATATATTACATAAAGGGATAATCCCCAAAATATCAAAGGAACTCATATAGCTCAATAGCAAAGAACTAATAACCTGATTAGAAAATGAGGTAATGACTTGAATAGACGTTGTCCCCAAGAAGGCATACAATGGCCAACAGGTCTATCAAAAGATGCTCAATATCACTGATTAACAAGGAAACACAAGTCAAAACCACAGTGAGGCTCACACCGTAGGATGATGCTGAGGGGAGGGACCAACATGGCAAAATAAGAGGTTCCTGAACTACCCACCTCCAAGGATGCACCGAATTGATGCCTACACACACAGCAGTTCACTCTGAGAACTGCAGAAACTCACTGAGTGACTCCTATATGTCAGATAAATAAGAAAATATCTATGTGAGAAAGGGGAGGAAGGACCAGGTCACACTCTCACCATAAACACCCCCGCCCCACAGGGCCATACACGTGGGAGGGAATGCCCAACTTCCAGGTTCTTCCCGAGGAGGGAGGCTTCGCTCTGCAACATTGTCCCTCTGGTTAGCAGTACTCCAGGCCTCACTTACAATTTTAAGAGGATAGATCACGTGCTAAGGGTTCTTACTAGCACAAAATCGTAGGAAAATGAAGCTTCTCCTGTATGTCTGCCATTTTCTGTGTGTGTGGGGGGGTGTCTCCATCTCGCCAAAGCAGCACGTTTGCTGAGATGGACAATACCTGTCACCTTCGACCAGGGTAAACGCAGTGGACAGGGAGCCAGTGCAGGGTGGGCACCACACGAGAAAACTTGAAGTAGGAAATTCTGCCTGGGGGGGAAACCAATAGCAAAACTGGAAAAGATTATTTAGAAGGTTCGGCATCTACCTTTCTGAGTTGAAAGGCTGATACCTGAAAGCGTTAGGCTTCGGTAGACAGCTCAGATGTCATTCCTAGGATCGTAACAAGGAAGTCAAAGTCTCTGATACGAAAAAAATAGCAGGCAGACAACTTGCAATCTGGTTAATGCACTTTTTCTTGCTGTGTCCCACAGATGTGCTTTGCACTTCAGCTAGGCACTCACGTTTGGATGTTGTTTGACTGAAAACATTGACTGTTCCTTGTCAGCCTGTCTACTCAGGCTCTTCTGGTGAAATCCATGCGCTTGGCAAACACTGTGCAACGGAATCCACTACCATTTCAAACTGTTTTTAATTATTTTCCCAACAAGAATTTCAGTAACAGGGTTATCCCACTAATCTTACCCTCTGTGAGGTTATCAGTACGTTATAAAATCTAGCTGTTCGAAAAAAAGACTAGTGTCATGCTAGCACCTCTGATCGGTGAAGGAAAGGGACACTATTTTAGTGCAGTTATAGGTGAGGTTATTTACGTGCGTTTTTACTGTGTTCAGCACAAATTAAAGCAAAGTCAAAGAAAAGCTTTCAGCACCTTTAATGTTACGTAAATTATCTCTCTATGTTGGGTTTTGTATGTCAAAACGGTTGCCCTCCAGTGGCCCTGTCAAGGGTCCCAGTGATGCTTTCTATAGTGCGGCCACGGGGCAAGGAGGCCGGTAGCTCAGCGCAAATGTGCTTATGCTTGTTGGCGCGACACAGCCTGTCCTGTCTGCCGCTGTCCTACCGCTGCGTAAAAGTGAGAATGAATAACTTAGATCCACCAAGTTTAAGGTAACCAACAGGCTGATTTTGTTCTCACAGAAAATGTAATAAACAGACATTGTACCAAAAATGCACATATGTTAAGATTCGTAAACCAGGTACCAAGTGAAGATGATGTAACTTCTTACAGGATTAAAGGCTGACCTTCAAATTAAGGAAGAAACTGTTGATAGAAAAATTAACAGTAATAGAAATATTTTTATCAACAGTTTATTTATAATTTAATGCATATGATTTTGATTCCAGGCCTGTATTTCATAGGAAATCACATCAAAACATGCGCAATTGCCCTATTTTTATTTTTGCTTACTGAAGTTGGAATTAATTTAAACATATCAAATGCATTTCAAAGAATATTATTGATTAAATTAGGTGCCTCTTGCCTGCATTTAAGTCTAGTGATATTTGGCCCTAAAATTTCTATTTCCAGCATACATATTTTAAACACAACGAACAGTGACTAAGGTTGCTTGGTGACCATGACTTTTGAATTCTAACAACAAATAGTAAGATTAAAAGTTCACGTACTGTTATAAGCACTGGTGGATTTAGAAAGGTCAAGTAAGACACCATGGGTGAATGTTTTCATATATATAAAAATGTAAAATTCTTATTGGATCGATGAAAATACCATTTATTCCAGGTACTGCGGTACCTGTCTCTCATTAAATCCTCCCAAGCATTCTGCTACATAGAGATGAGGAAACTAAGGCCCCAAGACTTGAAATGAATTTCCCAGTGTCACACATCTAGTTAATGGTCAAGCTGGGATTAAAGGCTGGCCTGTCTGCCCATGAAATCAATGCTTCATTCTCCTCAGACAGGCTCACAGGCTGTCTGTAGCACGCTTCTGACAGTTCTTTATCTGCATAAATCGTTAGTGTTCTCACACCAGCTCTGTGGCTGTAGCCCCGATGAGCCCTCTTTCTTTGTTGTTGTTTGAAACTTCTCAAAGTGACATCCATATGGAAAAGCAAAAAACTAAGCACGTTACAATTTTCATTTTATTGACGTAAAGGTCATTATAAATTCTAGTTATTTTCCCTGTAGCTCTGCCTATTTTCATGCAACTTCCAGTCACTAGTGACCTTTGAAAAAACTTAGAAAATTTGCTGTAATTTTTATCCGATGTCATAGTCTTTGAAGCATGACTATGTTCTATCGCATACACATATAATGAAGCTTTTAAATAGTTGGAACCAAATCTTCTCACGTTTAAAACAAGTTAAATACAATTACTAGTAAAATGTGAATCAATTTAAACACAGCTGGGGGCATGACCTCACCTATCCATTCAGCTGCTTTGACTGAGTATGTGCTGACTAAATTTTTGGGTTGCCTTTTAATAGAATAGTATTCCATCAGTATGCAGTAAATTGAAGAAAGGACTTCAGATATTGTGCTGTTGGGTAGAAACACCAAAGATTTTGCTCTCTAAATTAAATTGAGCAGCTTTTATGTTTTTCTTCCCATTTGCTCAAATGACAATGGTGTACAATGCCAAGTATATAGCAGGACCGATTTCAATTGCTTACTCGCCTGTTTTGGAAGATAAAGACATACATGGAGAATGCCAGTGACTATTGGTTTAAAGGAACCTTGGGCAGATTGTGTATTTGCTACAATCAGTTCCCTGGCAGCCAGTGTTTTTGGTATAGTGGCTTAGGATGATACTTTCTGGAGTCATTCCCATTAAGATGTTTAATTATATCACAGGAAGAATGATGTCTCCAAACTAATGAGTTCCTAAGTTATGAATGCCTAGGACATTAAAATACTACTACTTTTTTTTTTGACCCTGTGTTATTTGGTTTTAAAGGGCAATCACAGCACTTATTCTTGGTGGTCCTCTGTCCAGTGACTACTGACTATGATTTAGTAGATGGGGCAAATCTAATGTATCTAGTTTTTTTCTTAATCTGATTTATGCATGATGCAAAATATATTTTTAAGTGTCTGAAGAGTTTCTAAGAGTTTATAAAATGTAATGTGGTGCCAGTTTTATTTCTATGCATTTTAGTTTTTATTCAATTAATTGAAAAGTAGTTTCTATATAGATACATTTCATATAGGTACATTTAGAATTTTCAGTTGAATAGTTTGCTGACTTCATGCCCTTAGAAGCACTCTACGACTGAGATTTTATATATATATATAACAACTGAGATTATATATATATATTAGGAAAATAGCCAAAAGTCACTGAGGGTGCATCTCATGAATGAGGGTTCTGGATGTGACTGGGTCATGTGTTCCTTAACCTATCCTCCATGGTACCCAATAAAATGCTGATTAACAGATGAAATAGAAACACATAACATTGGAAAGAAAAAGAATGGGCTATTACAATTAGATTGAACAAATATGTGGTCAAGAAAAGAAGGCACTGAGCTGTAAATCATGAAGACTTAACAAGGCGACCGGAATCTGGAAGAAGCCTGAGGAGGTCAGTCACCGCACAGTAACACGGATTTCGTGCTCACGCACTTGGTGGCAAGGACTGTTCTAAAAGCTTCCCGTCAATTAATTCAGTCCTTGACATGCACATTCCACTTGCACACTCGATGTTGCTTATCTTCTTCACTACTTCTTTCCTTCGGCATAAGATGCTGTAGCCCATCTTCAATTGCCTGGGGCTAACATTTCTATTTCCTATTCAATTTCTCTTCTCATTAGTTACAAATACTTCAGACGAGCTGCCTATACTCATCTTGTCCAATTCCTTGTGATAATTCCAGGTCTTCGTCTTATTTCACAACACCATGGGATTTGTCTACATCTTGCAAGACTTTGTCCCTGTGCCTTGTGTATCATTTAGTGTAGACATTTGTATTTTTACACTACTTACTCCTCCTCATAATCGTGCTAAATTTCCCCCCACTTTCTCAGCTCCAAATACTTAGTATTAAATATTGGGATACATTAGAACTCACTCCTTGAATCCTTTCTTGTCTACACTCACATCCTACATGATTTCATTGAGTTTCTTGGAGTTGGAAATACTTATATGCTGAAGACACTTAAATCTGTCATGTCAAAATCTGAACTTTAGATTTTTATCTAAAATCTGTGGCTTTGATATGTTTCCCCACTTCAGTGAATAGCCATTTGCTTAAACATAAACTTTGGGAGTTATTTACTCTGTCTCTTTTGTTCATGACCCACATCCAAATGATTAAACAAATACTGTCAATTATATATTTAAAATATGCCCAGAAGTCAGATTGCTACCATACTCATGCACTTAGTGCGAGCACTTAATACACCAAGCCTCAAAAATTTGTTGACCAAACTATTGCCATTGTCTCCTAATAGGCCTCTTTGCTTCTGTTTTTTAAGTAGTCATATCCTTGTCAAATTTCAGAATACTAAGGATAAAAGAAAGAATTAATATATCTAGAGAGGAGAGAAAATACACCTGCAAAGTTCTTCGAATGGGTGTAATGACTGGGCTCAGCAGCGAATATATCAGCATATTCTAATATGCTCGTATTTTAAGGATGTAGATTTTAAAGCAGCCACAATACACACATGAAAAGAAGTGAAGACACACATGAAAAGAAGTGAAGGGGCACGTTAGCAATATGCAACCAAATGAGAAATCACAAGGAGAAATAAGCAGATACAATAGGTAAGGAGAAGTAATGGCTGAAATAAAGAGCACCATGGACATGTGGCACAGTGACTAACTGAAGAGAGCACAGTTCTTTCAATTCTTGCCAAAGGAAGAGTGAGTCATTGAATAAATTGACACAGGAGAAAGACAGGAAAACAATATTGATATAAAGAAGCCGGATACACAAACCTATGTGATACATAATTCTATTTGTATAACATTTGAGAACAGACAAAATTAATTACTCTGTGGTGTTAAAGGATCGTTCTAGCCCTTTGGGTAAAAGTTTAGCTTCACAAGCCTAATTTTAACCTGTTCTAGAGTGATATCATGACATTTTTATCCCTAGCAATTTCTCAAGTGATGAGCTAGCTGTCTTGGTGTTACACACTTTACTACATAAGAATCAGAAAAGCACAGGTCCTATCTTATTAGCCTTTGTTTCTTTAAAATTTATACCACAGTTTTGCCTCAATTTAAATGTCAATTTTAGGTAAGCACATATATGTATGCAGTACAAACACAGACACCTCAAATTACAAAATTATTTTATCATTTATAAGCAATAATATATATTGAAATGAAATCTCAAGCTTTGATATTTGTAAAATAATATTAAAATAAAGGTATTTTATTTGATTTTTTTTTGTGGTGGGGGGTGGGGGCGTGGATAGTTCCCTGACTGGGAATCAAACCCAGGCCACAGCGTTGAGAGCACTGAATCCTAGTCACTACACCACCAGGGAACCCCTGGTATTTTAACATATAAAATACCTTTATTAAAATTACATTTAAATTGTTTAGTTTATGAGATTTCTGATAATATGCCTATCATAAGTTTATCGTGGAGTTGATTTAAATATATTTAGTCTGATTATAATACTATAAATCATAGTTATTTAATTATACTATAAATATATGAGAAAAAATTAGCATCTTAATGAAAGTGAAAAAAAAGCAAACTTTTACTCTATTAGATTCCATGAAGAATAAATTTCCAGATACAAAATTTCCCATACATATTAAAATATTTTGTGCAAATAAATGGAAGCAAAAATGAGAATTGAGGATTCAAAATTAGAATAAATATTGTCTGACCATAAATATATGTTTTTGTCAATATTTTATTTTGATATTAAACTTTACAGTCTACTTTTGTAATGTACGAGTATATTCATCTATTTGCATCATCAGTTTCAAAACAAAACTAATTTTAGCAGGTTATATTGATACAAAAAGGGTGTTGGAAACAAATCAATCAGCAATAATATATCATAGACATGAAGATCATGTTAGAAGCTTTCTCAATATAAATACACAGTGCTTGATAATTCAGAAGTGAATCTAAATTGCACTTAAAAATAATACTAATGGCAAAATCAGGACAGAAACACTAGGGATTGTGTGTCTGTTTGGAAGGAAGGTGAAAAGTTCAGGAAGAAGAGTCACAGGACCTATCAACCTTCAAAAGTGAACACACACCCAAAGCTCACTCAGAAACCATGCCCAGACATTTCACTTACACGTGTATTCATTATTCACAAATGGTTTAAGTTCCTACTGTGTGTCAGGTACCACACCAGGAAAGTGGGAGATAGTACTGAAGGAAAAAGAACATCTGCATGCCTCTATCCCCCGGTGGTACCTCCTGAAGAGACATGATCATAAATGCTACGATAAGTAAAGCCAAAGTTTCATTTCAGAAGTGGTGCTTAGAAGAATTTACATCAATAAGTGAAGAATGAGTAGAATAAGGGTCCTCATTCTCCAATGTTGCCTTTTGCAGCAATTTCATCAAAGAGCTATGTAAGTCAGGAGTATCGGTTTTCTCACTGATACCTCTCTTACCCCTCTATATCAATATTTGATATTTAATCCATCAACAAATTCCTTTCTTTTTTTCTCTGCGATCATTCCCTCTCTCTCCATCTCCATTTTCACCACTCGGACACATTGTCATCTTTACCCGATCTAATGCAACAGTACTAACCAATCTCCGTGCATTCTGGCTTCCCTCCAATCAACCCTTCTACGATGGTAGCAGAGTATTTTTAAAATGGAAGTCTGACCCTATCAATAACTTCCAGCGACTATTTCAAACTGTGAATCTGACCGTTCTGCGTAGCTTCCTGTTGCTTTGAGAACAACCCGTGTGGTGCCACGTGTATTAGCATGCAATGTTCATATCACGCAGCTCTGTCTGCTGCTCCTCTTGGACAGAGCCAGAAGACCCTAATCTTTTCTTTCCACAACACTTTTCCTTGCACAACTTCTTAAATTGTATTTCTGTTCATATTTCATGTTGATATAAATACTTGAAATGTTTTGCATGTACTACCTGAATTTTAAGCTGTTTCAAGAAGGGCTGCCGCTAGAACAGGGTCATTCCCTAGAGCTCATAGTTGTCATCTTTAGAGACTTTAATTTTTAAAACAGTTTAAGATTTACATAAAAGTTGAAAAACCACTGAGAGTCCCATATGCCCACACATATTTCTTGTAGTATTGAGCTAAAGTGGAGTTCATAGGAAAACATTTAACTTAAAATTTTGTCATTTTGTTCTGTTTGCTTTGGTTTTTTTGATCAAGAAATATTGAGAATTTCCTCCCCCTAGCTTTATCAAAGTATAATTGATAATAAAAATTGTATATATTTAAGATACACAACATGAAAATTTAATATGCATCCACATTGTGAAATGATCATCATGATTAAGTTAATTAATACTTACATCATCTGACAGTTTTCGTGTGTGTGTGGTAAGAACAATTAAAATCTACTCAACAAATTTCAAGTATACAATACAGTTTTCTTAATTACAGACAATGCAATTTAATTTTGAATTACTGTATTAAAATATTTAAAAATAAGCACATACAAAATGTCCACTTTGAGAAGGTAGAAAGAGCAAATTAACTCCACGTGAGTAGAACAGCAACACTAAAGGTGAAAAATAAGGGCAGAAGTTACTAAATAGAAATGAAAAAAAAAAAAAAACAAAAACCAACGAACCTGGGGTAGCATTACTTACACTAGACAAAATCGGTTTTAAAACAAAGACTATACCATAACGAGACACAAAGAAGGACCCAGTAATTCCACTTCTGGGTATTTATCCAAAGAAACACTGGGAGTTCCCTGGTGGTGTAGTGGCTTAAGGCTTTGGCGCTGGAACTGTCAGCGCTGTGGCCTGGGTTCAGTTCCCAGCTAGGGAACTACCCACATACCAAAAAAAAAAAAAAAAAATGCTAAGTTTAAAAAAAAAACCAAAGAAACACTAAGCACTAATCTGAAAAGACACGTGCACCCATTTGTTTATTGCAGCAGTAATTACAATAGCCAGATACAGAAACCAACTTAAGTGCCCATCAATGAATAAATGGATAAAGAAGTGGTACATATACACAATGGAATATTACTCAGTGTAAAAGGTGAAGAGATGAAGAAGTACAAATCGATAGTTAGGAAATAGTCACACGGATGTGAGGTACAACATAGTGACACAGTCAGTAACGTGGTGGTAATTGTGTGTGGTGTCAGACGAGCACTGGACTTACTGGGTGATTGCTTCGTAAGTTATACAAATATCTGATCACGGAGCTGTAGGTCTAAAACTAACATCATTGTACGTCCACTGTGATTGAAAAATAAAAATATATTTTAAATGTGGGAAAAAAAGTTACTGAAGTAGAAAACAAACATTAGAGAAAGTTAACAAAGCCAAAAATTCATCCTTTTAAAAGAATAATAGTGGTGATCAAAAACTAGCAAAACTAAGGAAAAAGAAAACACAAATTCTCAGTATGATATAAAAGTGGGGTTTTAGTAAATATTCTATAGACATTAAACTATCATAAAGTATCACCTACACAACCAACATGTACTGGCTTAGAAAAGTGAAAAATGTTCCCTGATCTTATAAATACGGATTTAAGAAATACAAAATCTGAGTAGCCCCCCCTTTTTTTAATAAATATTTAAGTTGTAATAAAAATCATTCATCCAAAGACATCTTTAAGGTCATAGGACTTCACCGATGAATTCTATCAAACAATAAGATATTAAAACGCTGTCAGTTTTGTACCAGCTCAGAAAATATAAAAGGACCATACAGCTGTATTCAAGCTTGTTATCATTGATTTTTATTGAATACACATTTTTAAAGGCATAACTATTTATCTATAGTTCAGTTACTTCACAAAACCGTGAGCAGCCCTTACGTCAGTGATCAGGCAAATGCACATAAACTGAACACATACTGACTTCGATCTGTCAGTTGGCCACTGGTTCTTTGGGCTTTTTTCCTGTGATTTTGAGTTTGTAGACTCAGCAAAGAGACCATCTTGTGATTAAATACTAATTGTTCTTTATATTTTGCAATAATTATTTGGAATGCCTGCAGAGTTTCACTCTCATTTACAATACTGAATACCCAAGCAGAAAAGAAGAACCCATTAGATTATAAACGCACTGGGATAAAAGTTATAGTCGCTATTCACTGTGGATTTGAGATTACAATTAGGTCTCAATAGGCATTAAATAGTAATGTGATGCAATGCCACCTCAATTATACAAGCAACAGGATAATGAAGGTTACTACTAGGGGAAAATGGTCCATTCATTGATATTGTGTGTTATTTGCTGATTCAGGAAAAAAACAAAATAAAAAACAACAAACTTTTTACAAATACCCTCTGAAGTGATTTGCCTTTTCTTTCATTGTTAAATGCAGCCGTATTTCACAAACTAAGGAATTTTTTGATGAACTCTAATATAATTAAACTAATTGCTACCTTGGATAATGTAGATATTCAAAATTGGTACTTATTCATGCTCATTTATTTATTCATTACCAATATTTAATGAGTGAAGGTTTAATATCTATTAAATTTTCAGCTAGGATGAAATAGAAAGGCAACCTAAAGTATGCTTTATGGTGTATGGGCATTAAATATAAGACATCACTTGTTTCAATAAGAACATATTTCCATTTAAAACTTTATGTGCACTTACAAAATGTAATTTATGATCATCTATGCAGCGAAGCCAACAAAAGATAGGTTCTTACTTGATTTCAATAATTAAGATTTATTTTTACCCAAATCATCAGCTGTTAATAAGTTTATTTTGCAACAGGGGTGCTTCTCTTCTAAAGTGATATCTTCCTTCCTTAACTTGCTATACCAGCCCAGTAGCCTGAACAGATAGGTGAGTTAGTCTTTATGGATGAACCTCCTTGCATTTATATTCATACACAGCCCTCTCCTTACATTTGTGCTCAGTCTTTAACTTGATTTTTACAGTGAATGTGATGCTAAGTTTCTTCCAAGGTTGGCTGTTAAGATGCTGTGTAGCTTCCATCTGAACCTTTTGAAACACATGCTCTGGGGAAAGCTAACCAGGGTGTGTAAGAAATCTGACTATCCTACCCACAAATAGAAGCCACATAAAAAGGAAGAGAGATTTAGCCAGCTCCAAGCTGTTTCTGCCACTCACCGAGGAGCCCAGCCTGTGAGGTGAATAGCCATCTTGAACTCCCGGGCCACGGCAGCCACCGGGTGGTTCCAGTCCCAGCTGCCATGGGACGGCACCGCACTGGGCGAGCATCGCCTCACGCAACCTCAGAACCCCTCAGAGTCTTCCCAGTATGTGCATGGTGTAAGTCAGACTCTTTGGGTTTATTTTTTATGCAACAAACGTAAATAGCAGTGTTAGATAACAAGTGTGTAGTTGCAGAATTGATTTCAATTAGTAGTGAATTGTAAAACCAGGCAAATGGTGCAGTGAACAGGGACATAAACACTTGGGCTTTCAAGGATTCCCAGTTCCTTTTGCACTTTAAACCTAAAGCCGAGTCCTGATACAGCTTTCCTTTTCATGTACAGAATATAGAGTGAGATAACAAAGAATTAAAATTTTTTTTGGTTAATTACATTTTTTATCTTTTTGTTTTGGTAATTTTGTTAAATTTATTGGGGTGACATTAGTTAGCAAAAAATACATATAAGATTTAATTTTAGTTTCTTTTCCTACTTGAGCATTAATAAATAAAGGAGCAAAAATAACCGACACTGCCCTCTCTTTAGCATAAGAGGCATGGAGTTCCTTGCTAAGACTAGGCTTTGGTGTCAGCTCTGACCCACCAGAACCCCAGATTTCTCCACTGTGAGAAAGGTTCAGAAGACTCTCTGGACTTGGACTGGGAAGAATGCCATGACAGATGGTGAAGTTGGCTGTCATCGGGGAGGACTGTCATCTCACACGTAGCATCCATTTACTGTCCACGAACTCTGAGATGGCTCTCTTTGTTGTTATTCTTCATAGTCCCAAGTATGTAAGCAGCTGTTACATTGTAGGATTGAGTTAGGGCCACCTCTGGCCTTTCTATACCCGGAATAACTTTGGTATAAGAATAGTTGGGCCCCACCTCACAGAGTGATTTCTCCTAGAGGCCACCAAAAATACGTCGTGAGAGAGGATAAACTGTGCTCCCTGTCCAAGGCACATCAAGGAGACAGAATAGTACCAAGAGGGGTCAGTGCCCATTGGGAAAGCTTTACTGGGTGAAGGCTCCGTATTTAATTGCTAGTACAAATAGAAAAATAAAAAGGCTACAGCTTTTTTAAAGCATTGGTCCCTTATTCTCATTAGTCCAACTTTCCCTTTCCTTTATTCTGCTCTCTAGGTCAGCGGTTCTCAACCTGTGGGTCAGACCCCTTTTGGGATAGAACGACCCTTTCACAGGGGTTGCCTAAGACTATCGGAAAACACATATCAGATATTTACATTACGATTCATAACATAGCAACATTACAGTTATGAAGTAGCAACGAAAATAATGTTATGGGGGTCACCACAACATGAGGAACTGTATTAAAGGGTCGCGGCATTCGGAAGGATGAGAACCGCTGCTCTAGGTGGCTGGCTTGTTACACGTTTTCTTTTCCTGGTATTTTATTTATTTCCATCAAGATTTCACTTTTTAAAGCTGATTAAGATTCACAGCAACCTTAAGGTAAAGACATAGATTTCCCACATGCCCACTGCCCCCACCCGTGTACAGTCTCCCCCATTATTAACATCCCCCCAAGTGGAACATTTATTACCACTAATGGACCTGTGTTGAAACCTCACAATCACCGAAGGTCCATAAATTACCTTGGTGGTGTATGTTCTATGGATTTGGACGAATGTCCAATGGCAGGTTCCCATCATTACGGTGTCCTACGAGGTATTTTCACTGCCCTGAACTTCCTCCGTGTTCCACCTGCTCATCCTTCCCCAACCCCAAACTGTCAACCACTAAACTTTTTACTGTCAACATCATTTTTCTTTTTTCCACCATGTCTTACTACTTGAATAATATGTTTTCCTTACATTTAGTTACTATTACTATTTAAGTAAAGGTGTAACATGTCATCCTATGGCTCAAGTAAAACTGTAAGCGATTCACATAGAAGTCAATCAAGTAGTAAATATGATTTCAGGAATAAAATTATAAATATTACAGTTGTTTCACAGATACCACCTACAAGTCTAGGGGACTGGGTGTGAAACAGGCTGAAGGTATATAAGAAAGTGGCTAGAACATCATACTGTTATCACCATGCATATGCCCAGGATGGAAAACTGTGTTTTTGGATATGTATTCTGAAGCAGAGCACCATTTGATGAGAGCAGGAAGTGCATCAGCTTATAATTGAGTGACGGGTAATCTATCTTGTGTTCTCTTCTTTTGAGTAGCATCACGGTAAATTACAATTCTCCTGTGCAACTGGTTTTGGATGTAACAGTAATGAAGTTAAATAGTATTTTTATTTACTGAAGCAGACCCAGAAGGTCATAATTAATAAGTCAGATCCAAATCTAAAACACACATAATCCTTCTTATAGTGTTCTGCTTTAATAATTTTGCAATTATAGCTGACTAAATTATTTGCTGTGGACAAAGCAACCTTTCATCAGAGTATTTAAATTAACCCTTATTTTAATCATTTAATAACTTGACCCTTTTATGTCAATATACTCATTTTAGAAGTAGCACTTAGCCAGATCATAAGCCTGCATCCTAACTTGGTGGGGTTGGAATTATAATTTCAATCTTCCAATGTTAAACCAGAGGTTAAAATATTATGTTGAATAGTATGTTAGGAAGGTCTAAATGCAAAAATTGAGGTCCTTGACCTCAATTTTTCTTTATTAAAAGAATTCTTCTATCTTGTCTTGTTGAACCACAATGACCCTTTATTATAGAGATTAACCGGTTAGACTACAAGCACACTAAATTCAGTTGATTAAATTCTCCCCAGATTAAACCCGAAAAAAGGGAAGAGAGGCATAATAAACATCACATATAGTTACACTTTTAAGTGCCAATCTTCTCCAGGGCTGAGAGGGAGAAAACCTGTGTGCATACCACTAGAATTGCTCTGTCATCCAGCCATATCACTGCAATCGTGTGCATGTATGTATTCAGATTGTGCACTGATTAATTAAAGATGCACATGGACAAGCAGTGGACACTTCAGCTTTGAGAGTGGCAACTGCACTGCTCCTATCGTCAGCTCCTGGGGCATCTTCTTCATTTCACTTCTACCAAACTCTTGGCCTTGGGCACTCTTCTAGATTTCAGCTGCTCTGTTTTGTCTATTATGCTTTAAAATGAACTCCTTTCTTTTTGAAGAGTCAGGTAGGGAGGCTCCGGAAGGCCAGAGGAGGAGGAGGACATGTGGTTGTGCATTTTACTGTTCATCTTTACTGATGTTTGCATGAACATAGACACAGGGTTCTAGTTAGACAGATTATTGTTCTTTCCTTACGTAATGAGTATATGGTTCCTCATACGTTCTGATCAAAATGAGATCCAATCTCTCACACATGTAACCAGGGGACAAATAAGTCCTAGGGAGCTAACATACAGACAGCATAGTGATTAAAGACAAATACACTGTATTCTAAACTTCAAAGTGCTGAGAGACTAGGTCCCAGGTTTTCCCACCACAAAAAATGAAACAATGATTATGTGACATGATAGAGGTGTCAGCCAATACTTGGCAGTACTCACATTGCAGTACTTGTACATACATGTGTCACATCGACACATGGAACACCTTAGACCAACACAATATGTATGATAATATATCTCAATAAAAACTTATGTAAATATAGTCAGTGCCTTAGGGGAGGGGATTTCCTCTGTTTCTATTCAGGGAAAAGAGAGTGATGCCTCCCCTTCCCATTCTAAAAGCAATAATAGAAATCTTGGTTCCTTGGGAAGGTGGTGGAAGGGATCCTAGATTCTTACTCTGACATTTTGGAATGTTCATACATCTCTCCAAGGGCCAGATAAGTCCCACGGTCAGTGTTTCTGACTTTTATATCCTAGAAAATTCTCCAAGATTACAGACCTCATTTTTCCCTTGAAATGAACAGACACTTGTGGAGTTAGCTAAATCTAAGTTCTCTCACTGTCTGTACAGTGAGCTGTAAGTTAACTTTGTGAGGCTTGATGCTAACCCAAGAACCCAAGTTTTCAGCAGAATTTATGCACAAAGTGACAAATACAGAAATGAGTAGGGAAAGAAATTTCAACAAATGCTGTAGATGCCATGCTACTTTTCATTCCTACCAAAAACGCATGGAGATTATACTTTCTTCAGTTTTCTCTTTTTTGTCTGAGCCATTCTAGTAGATTTAGGAGTATCTCATTTTGCTATCAGTTTGTATTCCTGTGATGACGGATGATACTGAGCAGATTTTTATGGGCTTATTTGCCATCATATATTTTCTTCAGTGAAATACTCATTCAAAAATCTTTGTCCATTTCTTTATTGGTTTGCTTGTTTTTTTTTTTTTTTTGCTGATTTTAAAGAACTTTTTATCTATTCTGGAATCAAGTTCTTTGTTAGAAATGATTTGTAAATACCTTCTACAAGTTGGCTTGTCTGTTAATTCTATCAACATTGGCTTTTAGATGGCAGTTATCCAAATATATTTTGATCTGCACCTGAAGTCTCTACTCTGTTGTATTGGCTTATATGTCTCTCTTCATTAATATCACACTCACTTGATAACTCTAGCTTTATAGTAAATTTTAAAATTAAGTATCATAGGTTCTCCAGTTTGGTTCTTCTTTTTCCAATTTATTTTAGCTGTTCTAGTTCATTTTACTTTTTATTTGATCTTGTACATAACTTTTTGTTTCTCTATTTGTTTTTTTCTCATTAAGCTTTGTGTTGATTAATTTGTTTATAGTTTATCCTCTTTCAAAATCACTTATAATTTCCTTGTCTTTTTTATTTTCTCTTCCAGTCTTGCCATTTTATTTTTTCCTGTGGTTTCCGACTCTCTCTCCCATCTTTTTTTAACCAGAGTGTCTACTATGTTAATAACAGTTTTAAACCCGTGTCTGACTTTTCTGAGTAGTTTCTCCTATCTGAATCTAGTTCAGTTGATTGTTTTGTCTGTGCTATATGTTGCTGCTGTTATTCCTTGCTTTATTCTATGGCTGATAATTTTGTATTGAATGCTGGACATCATCATAGGAATAGAGATTGAATAAGTAGATTTTTATGCCTGAATACATGGCATGCCTTTCCTTCTATCACAACTTTAGGGTGAGTCATTGAGTGAACATAATTCTTTTTCTGTGTTTGGGGATAAGTGGCTCTATGGTTATTTTTAGTGCATCCTGTGTTTATTGCCTTTACCTTTAATGTTATTACCTTGGGCTTAACTTGAGGGCAGTTTTGCCAGCAGATTTTTCCTAGTATCCACTTTACCTTCATCTTCGAGTCTACCTTTTGTGCTGTACCTCAAAGGGGATCTGTCTCATCATCTTCACTCTGTGTTTGCAATCAAGTGTTACTTGGAACATGAACTGTTTTAGCCTGATGGTCAAGGACAGGATGGGGCAGGATTTGCACTGTTGTGAGGAAGCCTTATTCCTAAGCAGTCCCTGTGTTGCTGGCTTTTTTAGAATGTGGCTTTATCAGTGTTGTAGCCAACCCCAGTTGTATGTTTTTGCCCAGTTTGTATTCTTGCTGTCCCTGTATAGCTGAAGATTGCTTGGCTACTGTTTTTGTTATTGAAAGGATGAGAGTGACACTTTTTTCTTAGCTTTTCTACAACTCATGCAAAAGCCAGAACTCCACCTGGAAGCATACACATGTTACATTTAAAACAAATGTTAAAGTTGGTCCCATCGAAATGAGAAGGTGGCCAAGACAAGCCAGTTACTTTTCTTTTCTTTTCATTTTATTTTATAGTAACACTTAAACATTCACTGAAGAATCATTAACACAATTAAAAACCAAAGTTTTTAAATAGTTTTTGTTTCAAATTAGTTATACTGATGATCATCATGTGACGACAATACTTAAGTAGTAAGGGTTCAGTGTTCACGAAGTGTGTATGTGGGAGGATGTCGTTTTAAAGCTGATGTTCACTGTATGTTCACATAGCTAAGAAATACAAATGTGCTGGTGACTGCATCACGGCCCCGAGCTTCAGAAAGACCATGTCTAGAGGCAGACAGTCACAGGACCAGAGAAGTATAACCCACGATACCGCATGCGGTCCCAATCACTTGTGGAAAGCTGTCCTGGGAGTGTGAACGTGAGAAACTACCCCAGTAGTCGGCCTTTAATTCCATTGCACTGTTGGAGTCTACTCTAATATTGGTTGGAAATTTAAACTGTGATAAGGTTTATCCTAGAAAAGATTAGAGAGGAAATAGAGTTTAATTTTGTCCTGGTATGGCTTGGGTCATTTATTTCCCCTCTTTGTCCTGCTTCATCATGGTATAGTTTCAAAGTAGAAAGCTTACCCTGTTTTCCTCTCTTCTGCAAAATCAGAATTCCACCCATCATTCTGTAGTTGTTCAGAGCAAGTAATTCCCAGAGATGAAATGCAGAATACTGACAACAGTTGATTATTTTTTAATATCAACATGTAATGAATACCACTGCTGTATGCTAATTATCTTTATTTGCTATTCAGTGTATTATTTTCTTTTATTCCCAAAAATTCTTAATGAAAGGAGATTTTAAAAAAATACTTGAGGCTACAAAAACCTTTGCAGATCAAGATATTTACATTTCAGAAATGTAACAGTAACATAAAAATTCAATCTTCATGTATTTTTCTGTCAGGGTAAAAATTCAAAGGAATATGATAACTCTCAAAGGATAGAGAGATACAGCAGTCTTTGAAGACCTCATATGTAAAAATCAATGTATGAATTGCTCAGGATCTCCTCCTACATGAGCAATACAATGTGGATGCTATTATTTTAAAAATCTATTTCTGAATACAGTGTAAAATAAAAATAAGGTGGAAATCTCAAAAAATAGGAAATTATTTCAAACTTGCAGGGTAGTATTTATGAAGTAAAAAAAAAAATTGTTTTTTTAATGCATTGAGAGTGCTAAGTGAGGAGTGGCTAAAAAAGTTTTTAAAAACACCAGAACTTGGAATAATCACACTGACACATGTATTGCTAAATTTATGATAAAAGTAAGATAAATTTTAAAATAATGTCATCTTATTATATAAGGAACAAACATGCAATATTTATTTCATAGATTTTTTTTTAAAAATGCAAAAGAACATTAAGAAGAACACACAATTCCCATGCAAAAGAAAACATAATTAATATTCAATGTATTTCTTTTGGCTTCTTTTCAAGTGTGTGTGTTGCACACTCATATACAACATGTTTTTATTTTTAAAAATTGTACTATTACATGTACTACTTAAAATTATTTTTTCATTTAGTATTGTACTACATATGTGGGCATATATATATATTCGTATAAATTAAACATTTACATTTAATTGACATTTTATTGCATCTACCATTTTGCATTGGTTTTCACTTTGTCTTATGCCAAGATGACTTTTCAAATCATCGTGGATTCACAAATGTTGTTTTTTAATGAATGATTACCATTAGATTGTATTATACTGTATGGATGTCCTAAAAGTTTTATATAACCATTTCCATATTGATGGCTTTTACTTTATTTCCAAGTTGTATAATATCTAAGGTGTTGAAAATGAAAACATATGCACTTATTTATCTCTGGGCTTGTCTGATTGAAACCTATATATTTTTACTAACCAATGTCACCCCAATAAATTTAATAAAATTTAAAGATTAAGAGATAAATTACTACATAGAATAATGAATATGTACAAGGTTCTTGATCCATATTAACATTCTTCCCAGAAAAATAAGTGATTTACACTTTCACTTGAAGTATATAAAGATGAACATCTGAAGTCTCTTTTAAATAAAAATGTGTCATTTTACTTGAAAATCTGGTAATTCTCAGGAGAAATGTATACATGTTTTCAATCATCTCATCCAAATTATCTATCACCAACTCTCAGTGTCAACAGAGGTCGTACAGATATCTGGCAAGCAGATAAGTTATAATGATACTAATAAGGACATTGATATAATTGATTTATGTAGTCCAACCTATGTCATACTATGTAAATCCCAGTAGTTCTTCTAGTTTGGAGACTTTACTTACAACTAAATTACGTAAAATACTGGATTAGAGAATTGGGTAAAATTTTAGGTCAATGAGACAACAAACCATAATAATTTTGCACTCTTAGTATTCATTTACAAAACAATTATTGGAGAGAGATTATTTCTAAATCACAGATTAAATTTCACAAGGGTTAATTTTATACTTCTTCTAATACTTCATTTAAGTGTTTGGTATAACATAATTGATTCACAATGTTTGAAGGACAGAACAAATTGGAATTAAAATATAAATAGTCACTACTAATTAATTATCACTCTAAGTGAAGGTGAAACAACTTTAAAATTTCTTGGAAATTAATCTGAAGTTATAATTTTGTTTATAAACACTAAGTTCTTATTCAGGAACACAAAAACTAAGAAAATTATATGTTATACATGTTACATACAATTTTATTAATTTTATATACATGTTGATTTATATATATAATATGTATGGTATATGGGGGTGGGTGTCTGTATATACCCACACGTATACACACACATGCTTTTTTCAGGGAGAAGCAAAAGCTAATAAAACTCAAAATATTAAGAGAAGCCAGGTAAAAACCAATTCATTTTCTAAGTCATAGTTTTTTGAATTTCCACATCATCTATTCAGAAATTTCTTAATCATTTTGATGAATTCAAATGGTAACAGCTGAATAATAAGTAATGGGTTAAAATGTCAGCTTTAAAAGCCATCATCTCTTTGACCCATTAAAAGCAACTTAACTTTTCTGAATCTCAGGTTCTCATATATTAATAGACACAAATGTCAGTCTCTTCATGCAGTTGCAAGACTCCATTACATTCCTAGGTACACCCCAGGGTGAGCACTGAGCAATATTTTTATTTGCATCAGTAAATATTTTGTCAAGGCTCACAAAGTTACTCATGTATTTTAAAAATTTCTCCGAAGTTCTAAACCTAACAAGTCAGTTGGCAGAAACTTTGACTGAAAACACAGGTGGCAGGAGTAACATCAACAACTTCTGTTGTTCCAGATTGTAAAACTGAAAAGAATACTTGCATGTACATTTACATGTGAAAATAACTTGGTTTACACAGTGAAATATGCATGCAAAATATGATTCAGATGATAATTCATAAGCGACCCATTGGTAAATTTAAATGATGAAACATCCAAACAAACAACTGTGCTGGGTGCCCCCGGACATCATTTGGGTGGTGGAGGCCAAGGGAGCGCTCCTCATGCAGCGCGGTGCCACTGTGTCAATTCCTGGTGAAAAAGCAAGTCTGTCTGCAGTACCCTGATTTCCCCTTCTGCTTTTCAGCCTGTCTTGTGATTCATCCACCACAACCATTCGTCCTTCCTCCTGAATATAACAAGAGATGACCAAGGAGAATCTCTGCTCCAACTTGCAGCATTTGAGTTTAGCCTGCATTGGCATAAACCAGCCTTCAGATAGTTTTAGCCACCCAAGTTACAGATGAGGAGAATACAGAAAAAGCTGTTCCCACCATGCTCTACCCACATTTCAAGCATGAGGAAAGTGAATGTTGTTTTAGACTAGAGCCTCCCAAATTGAGAGTGCTCATAACAGCATTGTAACAGGAAGGTAGCTCTTTTAGCAAACATGACGACAGGGAATGAGGACCAGAAATGGCTGAGCGAGAATGCTGTCAGGCTTTGTGCAGCCTTAGGCTGATCTACATGGTACGATGGTCCTGAGGGATACATGACACTGCAAAATATCAAAATGTGGCCACATGGCATAAATGAGCACAGGGTCATCTGACCAAGATTTGAGACTTGACTTAATATTAACCTTGAGCAATTCACAAAAGCTCTTATGTCTTTTTTTTTTTTTTTTTTTTTTTTTTTTTTTTTTTTTTTTTTTTTTTTTTTTTTTTTTTTTTTTTGCTTTTTGGTATGTGGGTAGCTCCCTGACTGGGGATCGAACCCAGGCCGCAGCGCTGACAGCACCAGCGCCGAAGCCTTAAGCCACTACACCATCAGGGAACCCCCTCTTATGTCTTTCTTTGTCAAACATCTACTGAGCATCGAAATCTAGCCCAGGATCTCCACCCGTGATTCAGCTTATGTATTCAACTACTTACGAGATCCATCTACTCGAATGAAACTTCAAGTACTTTAAAATTGAACGTGCTCAAAACAGTCCCGGAATTCACGGTCTATGAATGAAAACTAAGTCGTCTTTCACTTTTTTGTATTTCCAGTTGTGCAAGTCAGGGATATAAGGAGCATCCTTGACACTTCTCCCATTTCACCAAGTCCTGTCTTTTTAAGTGTCTTAAATGATCCTCACCTCTCCTTCTCTCCCACTACAACCTTAATCCAAACTTATTATCTCTCATCTGAAGTACTTGAATAGCTTCTTAAATTGCTGCCTAGATCTCCACCTAGGTCCTTTCCAATTTGATTGTATTTCCAGCATGTTTAAAGGGCTAAAATGAAGCTCCATTGATCTTTTCTGCATAACCGTAAACTTGGGCATGACCTTCATTGAGCACATACCCTTGCGTCTCGCATCCGATCCAGACTTCCTGTGTCTGAGCCTGCCGTACACTTTGCTTGTATTTTCTCCAAGCCAAACTCTTTGCCTGGTCTTCTCTTGGCTAATTTATTTCCTATTCATTCTTCAAATATTGAGTTAGTCGTCAGTGTTCTCTCTTTTCCCTCCTCATAGGTCAAATCTCCATATTAGTTCAGGCACCATGTACTGTCCCTTCACAGTACTTTTCGAAGTTGCAACTTTAATAATGCAGTTGTGTGATTATTTGATCAATCTTGGTGTAGTCCACCAGGTTGAAAAACTAATGAGAGCAGGAGCCATGTTTGTTTTTATTTCCCAGTGCATCCTGAGCATTTAATGCTATTTCTGGAAAATGGTAAACATCTAGGAAGTATTTGTGAAATGAATCCATGTAAATGAAAGAAACTTTTCTGACTACAGAGGGGTTGTGTCTGTGGCTAATGTTACTCTTCTTTGAGAAAACTAAGGCCCCTCGCTTTCACTGTACAATAGCCATCTTGTGTTCCGAAATCCTGTTAGTGACACTGGTCCTCATGGCCTTCTCACGTGAAGTGGAACTAGAGTACCAACACTTGGCCATAGAGGGTTCTTTCTCTTTCACAAATGTATTCAACTGCTTCAATATCCTGGATGTTAAAAACATGACACATTAATATTGGAAAGTGCTTAGGAATGTCAAGAAAAATTATCAAGTGATCTCTAAAAGCATGTAATTACTTTGTGCTGACACGGCATGTGGGGGGAAGGATACTTGAGCACATGTAAAAATGAAATTACAGAACACTGGGTAAAAGAAAAAGAAAGGCTATTTGTTCTATGCCAAAATTAATAATGTCGTTCAAATAAGGGAAAAGGAAGAGGGAGACAGACAAGATGACGATGGAGGGAAGAGTTGGAAAAGAGCAGGAAAGCACAAGGACCAAAATCTTTGAAGGGCTCCGATGTTACCCATTTGAACCTCTATACCCAGCTCTTCCCTTTGTATGGTTTTTTGAAAAAATAAGGATATTGTCAATGGGAATGGGAGCAGGATCTTCCTGGGTCCTCTCCAAATATGAACACGATACCATACAATAATATTTTTCTGTGTATTTTGGAAAACCAAAATGATATATAGTGGAACAAAGCAAACTGATTACTACACAATTGGTGAGCTTCCACGTGGGCCGAAAGAATTTGGCCTCTTGTGAGTCTTCATTCAATTGAACTGTTCTCAATGGCTCATTACCTCAGTCGTCTAGGAGAGTCTGGCCCATCCATCAGAGGATGCGTGATTAGGCAGCAGGGGCTTTTTCCTAGGACCTTACTTTTTCTAATTTGGGGAACCAGTGGGGATATCACACTTCTTCATATTGAATGTCTATGATATTTGTTTAGATTAGGAGATGCAATGTGTGCTCAACAAATGAAAACAGATGGCAAGCTAGCATCTCTTAAAAAATACATTTATTTAAAAGTTAAGGGAGAATTCTGCTCTCGTTGCTTCAATACATTCGTATACCTCCCTAGTTCGTGAAGGCTCGAATCCCAAGTCAATAATGATCCCAGTGATTTTTACCTAAATGTAATAGCACAGCTGAGTTTCATTTGCTTACCTGGACAGTAAAAAGTAGAGATTTTTATAGCACCAACAGATGTTTTCTTTGATGTTAATCTAGATTTTAGTAACAGTTACACTTTTTTGCATGTTTTACACACTTTCAGTATTGGGGCTTCGCAGCCTAGAAAAGAACATATTTTAGGGTCTCAACCCTGGCTGCATAGCTGAATTCAAAGTAACACGGTAGAACAGACCTTGTGAGAGCAAGGAATGACCAGATGAGAGAAATAGTGTGTGTGTATGTGTGTGTGAGACGAGAGAGAGAGAGAGAGAGAGAGAGAGAGAGAGAATACTTAGTTTAAGGAATTGGCGTATATAATTGTGGAGGCTGGCAGGTTGGAGACCCAGAGAGGAGCTGATAAAGCGACCCAAGTCTGACTGTAATCTGTAGGCATAAACCTCTCCATTTATAGTGGCAAGTGCGTAAGACGTTTCACACGCACAGGTTAGACCTGAGTCTGCATGCTGGGACGGGACTGTAGAATTGGCTTACGAGCTGAAACCTGGCCTAGTGACCAGTGGGCAGTGTATGACTCTTTGGTAACCTTAAATATTTTGTCAAAACATTAAATATTCTGTTACTGGTATAAATGCATTGGGAAATGAAAAAAATAATAGTAATTTTTAATTAGTAGGCTGAAATTTAAAATGTTAGAATATTGAAAACTAGAACCTTTTATTCTTTGTAAAATCTTACCAAGACTAGGTGAACAGTTCTTGTTTGCCTCTCATCCTGTAACATTAGGGGAGAACTTTCTTTGGATCCCTTAATTTTTAATACTCCATTTTGTGAACCTAATCTAGCTTGTTACTTTTACATTTTTTGCTATGCTTTTAGTAATTACCCTGCAGATTCAAAGACACACTCTTGATTTTTAAAGCCTAATATAATTTAGTTCTGTTACCACTTTCCAGAAAAGATAATTATTTTAGAACACTTGAACACCATTAATTGCCCTCTCAGGAATAAAAAAAAGTAAACAGATTTTTCATACATAGTGTCCAGTACTCAGTCAACCATGACTAAACTCACCAGCAAATAAAGCTACATGACTGAGAACAGAGCAAAAAAGCAGACCATATGGCATACCTACAAGTTCTGATGTCAGAATATTCAAGCACAGTTCTCAAAATGTGTGGGATTTTTATATGCCAGAAATTAGATGACAGTATAAAGAATTACATCAGAGAAGTCTGTACTAGGAAAAATACTAGTGGAAATTCTGAACTTGAATAATGTAATAAATGAAACTTGGAGCTGAATAGATAGATGGATCTGGCGTCATCTTAAAATAGAAGAGCAAATTCATGAACCGGAAGATCAGTGCCAAGCTGGGTTTATTCCAGCAATACAGATTTGGATTACCACCATTCAAAAATCAAATGCTTGAAGTTGCTACATTGGTAGAATAAAGGAAAAAGGTACGTATTTCAATACATCAAACAAAACTTTCTTAGCCAGGTAGTCCATTCTTGGATAGCAATCTTAGCAAACTAAGAATAGAAGAGAAACATTCAATAGTATAAAAAGACATACCTAATAAATAAAATTGCAACAGGATGATTCAACTGTGCTTTGCCCTCATTTCTATTTGGCAAAAATATGTGATTTAGTACCCAAGCCTCTCTCTCTCTCTTACCCTTTGTACCCAAGTGAAGGTTAATTAGCATGTCTGTTGTGCTGTAATTTCAAACACTCCGTCTGGTGGCTACCTGAGGATAGAAACTTGTGCTTGAGTGAAGACACAAGCACACAGCTATGATTTTCCTGGCAGCCCTCAACTTTTCAAATCTTATGTATTTTTTTTATCAATTTGTTTTGAACTCAGAGGTTAGTGGAAATGATGGGATGTATCATCATACCTAAATCTAAATGAAAAATATATTCACAAACTTGGGGAAGATCATTTTCTTTAAATTGAAAAAGTAAAATGATTTTTTGACTACACACAAATTAAAAACTTCCTGTTAAATAAATTATGAATCCAACCTGTTGGACAAAGCATTAATATCTAGAAATATATAGAGAATTCCTACAAATCAATGAGGAAAATTCAACCACATACAAAAATTGGCTAAGAATGGTAATGGGCAATTTACAAAAGAAAAAAATTATGAAGGAAAAATAAATCCCCTTCAACCAGGATAAATGAAGTACAAACAATGAAATACTACTTCTCACTCTTCATTTCTGCAAAAATTCAAGTGAGGGGGGTTCCCTGGTGGTGTAGTGGCTAGGCTTTGGTGCTCTCAACGCCATGGCCTGGATTCAATTTCCAGCAGGGAACCACCCCCCCCCAAAAAAAAAAAAATCCAAGTGAGGACATAGGGGAACGAGCACTCTCACTGTTGATGAAGGAATGAAATGGATAAGACACTATGGACAGCACTTTGGCATTATACACCAAAGTGGGACATGCATACACCTACTAACCGCAAATACTGTGTTTCTAGTGGGTACATTTTTTTTTCTTGGTTGTGTGTCATCTACTAATGAGCCCATCACAAGCATTGCCCATTTCTTTGCAGTGTGTTTGATTTCTAGCATTTTCTTTTAATTACTTCCTGAAACAATCCGTCTTCCTGTTGACATGACCTATCTGTTCTTGCATGCCATCTACTTTTGCTATTAGAGTCCTTTCGGGTGTTAATCATTTATTTTTAATTCCCTGTGTAAGAATTCCAAAATTGGGACCTTATGAGAGTCTCATTCTGATGCTTACTTTCTTTTCAGGCTGTTCCTACATTCATGGCTTGCCTTATAATTTGTGGGGAAAGATAGATATGGTGAGTAATAGGAAACAAGGGAATAAGTGTTTGCTATGCACGTTTTAGTTGATCTGGTTGACTTGGGCTGCATTTAACGTTTGGCATAATGTTTGATCAGGGGCTTCCTTTCCTTTTTTTTTTTGCTTTCTGGTATGTGGGTAGCTCCCTGGCTGGGAATCGAACCCAGGCCGCAGCACTGACAGTGCCAGCGCCGAAGCCTTAAGCCACTACACCATCAGGGAACTCCCTTCCTTTCCTTTTTGTGTCATTGATTTTGTCTCCTTGCTGTCTTTGGATTTCCCTAAAAACTTCTTCGAGTCTGTCTTTTATAGCTCGTACAGCTGTAACTGGCCATTGCTCTACTGGAGTCTCTTGATGTGGTAGAAAGATGCAGGGTTATTTAGTCTATAAAATTCTGATTAAACCTCAGTGTTGGGTTGCCCTCGTTTCCTCAGCTGTGACCTTCACAGCTGTGTCCTAACTGTTTTCTCACCTTATATGAGACAGTAGGACTAGATGGGACTAGAGTTCAGAGAAATGTCTTCTTCTATGTGGGTAAGGTTCTATAGTAGAAAGTTGCTTTCCCTTAGAGAGCTAGCCTTCCTTATGGGGAAGTCTCTTGGTGTGTTTCCCAATGGTCACTCTTTCTCTGTGCCACAGCCTCCAGGAGACCTTTCTTGGCTCTCACTGTGAGTGGGGCTCATGTTGGAAAACCTATGAAAATCTGGAGTCCTCCTTAAGACCTAAGGCTGTGCCCCCAGAGTTTCTTGTCCTCATGCTAGTCCACACTCAGCCTCTAGTGAGTTGTCAAGAATGAATATGTAAGTGTTCCTGCCAGGTTAGGGTCCCTGCTCCCGGTCAGCTGCTACAGCTGTGGTTTTCTGCATTCGCCTGTCTCTCACATTGCAGGCCAGTGGTTTGTCCCATGATCTCAGTTTTCAGAGAGGTCCAAAGAAGGTCCATGATCAAGTCATTTGGCTTTTTTTCTTGTAAGGACAAGTGGGAAGACCCACACATTCCATGTTGGGCCTTGAGTCAAACGCTTAATATTCAATGGCGTAAGTAAATCTGAGCCCTGGTTTCATTAGAAGTGAGAGACGACCCTCTCTTTGTGAGTTGTGGGAAGTGATCAAAATGGCTAACAATTTGGAATGGTGACTGAAACTTTATTACGTAGAATGAATGAAAAAATAGCTCAAGAAAGCCAGTGTTAAGTGACAGGGTTAAATTGGTTTGCTCTAAACACCAGAAAAATACAGGTCCAGATCGTGAATCTGAACAATCTCTCTGTGCCTCAGTTTGTAAAGATCTGTAAAGGTCACTTTCGAATGCCCACCTTTGGGGTGTGTCCATTTCCTGCTGTGGGCACTTGTTGTTGCTGTTGTGTATTAGGGACCCATTATGGTTGGGACACTTGGAATGCAGTAATGTACAGAACAGGCAAGAATCTTTGCCTTCCTGGAGCTTGCAGCCTCCGGAGAAGATACAGAAAAATAAGAAAAACAAGTAAAATATGTAGGGTGCTGGAGAGTGGTAAGATTTAAATGCAGAGAAGAGTAGGGAAGGAAACCTGGCACTGGAGTTCTCGAAAGCCTGACCAGAAATGGGCTCACTGAACACGACGACGTTGGTGTACAAGTCTGAAGGAGGCGAGGGACTTGAGCGAACAGATAGACAAGGAATCCGGGCGGAGGGGCGAGTGTGTCCAGCGTGTTCAATGAAGGCCACCAGGAAACCAGAGTGGCAGGAGCTGACTGCAAAAGGATGTTCAGTCAGAAAAATCAAAGCAGGGTGGGGCGGGAAACTGGTTGTTGTCTACCGCAGATTGTGTTGAGTCTTGTACGTCATTTCAACGTTGCGAGTACTTTCATTCCATTCCTCTTAGTAAGGTATCTGTCCACTGGAGAGTTTTGATAAAAGCACTGACATAATTTGCCTTCATTTTAACAAAATCATTAAGCCAGTTGTGGCTGTATGGGGACCAAAGAGTTGAGAGAATTAAAAATTAAAATACCTTGTGCATTTTCTTCAGGCTTGTTGGTTGGTACTCACCAGGAAGTAGAGAGAGCTCCATGAAAAGGCATCACATCTAGGACTAATAAGATGTGATTGGAAGAAGACACAGAAAGGGAATGGGTACAAACAAGAGGCAAGCAGGAGCCCTGAAGTTGTGTCCTGAGGGTCCCAAGGGCAGCATGGTGACCTAGGGCTGGGGTCAGAGGTCAGCAAAACAGAAGCAGGGCCAGTGGCAGGCAGGCAGAGAATCCCAAGAGGAGAGGAGAATGCGCTTGGAGTTTTGCTAAGATTTGGCTCTGACAACAGCTATCCTACTTTAATTCCAGGATAATGTCTAGAATCATCCAGGTACTTTCAAACAACATTAATTTTTTGTTTCCTGCTACTCAAGATATAGTTGCCTTTCTGTTTAGTCTGAAAGTTTTTCAGCTTGTTTACTTGACTCATAGATAATTTTTATTAGTCCCTGGCTCACTTCCTCAACCACTTCAGATAAATACCTCTCTCAGACACATGAAAATGGGACCTCTTTTTCTGCTAACCTTGCTCCTCGTGTGTATCACCGCAGACTATTTAGGAATTCAAGAATGATACACTTTATTCTTGCTGAAGATAACTTTAATTTTCTATGGCGATCAATACACACAATATAAATTCCTTTAGGAAATGTGTCCCCGGGAGGGGATAGAAATGTAAGTGAAACATAAAACTGACAAGAAATGAGAATCCACTAAATATCTGCACATTAACTTGAGAGCACTTTGCAGCCTGTTGTTGCATTTCCCTAAATTAGGATTTGATGTAGTGAGGCTTTACAAGAGATTTTCTTCCTGTAAGAGCATTAGCAAAGTTATTCATGCTACAGCTCAAGACTTGGATTATTGAGAAGCATCATCTCTCTGTCAACGCGAGTAATAACTGATTGATAATGGGACCAGAAGGTGTGGAAACATACACAGGGTGTTAGAGGTAATTTATTTCTTGAAAGCAGTTGTTGACAGTTGACATTACGCTCAGTTAACACTTCCAGAGACTCTTAAAATTCCTCTCCGCGTCCGGCAGGACACAGGGTCTGTGCTGTCACAGGACTTCTGAGCCCACGTTTCTTCTTCTCTTTTTGTGCATTTGAATTTAAAATGCAAACGGCTGCTCGTGGATTTTGCCAGATGCTCTATCAACATTTTCAACAGCTGCAAGTGTCCTCTAGATACACATTTAACATTTCACCTCTCCAAATGACCATTATTTTCCATATTTCAAATTTCGTTGTGGTTAGAAAGGCAGATCCCAGAGTAAAGCTGAAAAATCTGTCCGAAGTGAATGCAGGAAAGGCGAAAAGTGTGATAAGCAGCTGACAGCACCAGGACTAAGGGCTGTATTTCTTGTTGTAGAAAACAGTCTCCCTTTTCCAAGCATCACACATTTTAATGTAATTTCAACAGTTCCTCTGCTGGGTGGCGGTGACCTTTCCTGGTAATAAAATTTTTGTAACTGAATTGTGACTTTGAGGTTTAAACTCAGCTGGAACAGGGCTTTCCTGGACTATTATAGGGGTTGTAAAAAAGGGCCTGATATTTTACCTCTGCTCCCATGACCGCAGCTACCCTACCAACTAGATATCTATTATAAAAGAATGACAAGTTTATTTTCATAATTAGGGATAAAAAGTGACTTTTAGTAAATGAAAGGAGGAATACGAGACCCTAAAGGGTCAGGTGCATGGAAGAAACATCCTTTGCAAAGAAAAAAGTGAAGCCTAGTTAGATAAATTCCCCAAACCTCCTAATTAGGGGCAGAACTGAGACAACAGCACCCCAACATGGAAGTGGTGAAGGGCTCGCACATGAGATAACTATGGAGAGGCCTCTCCTAGATCTACCTCTCACCATACCTGGTTATATCATGGGAAGAAATCTTATTGGAATGTGTAGTAATAATTCTACATCGATATAAGCTGGTGATAATTCTCGCCATCAGTTGATCATTAAAAAGCCAAGAAGTATGAATGTAAGAGGTATTGAATTCCTAAAAGTGTGACTCAGTTACCATCCTTCACATTTTAAAAGCCCCCATGTTGATATTATGGACGTTTCAAGCATCAGTTTTCAGAGACAGGTGATGAGTCTATGAAAAATCCATTTACCTGATTCAATCAATGAAACCTTGTCAGCTACGGAGTTATCTCACGAAGCACAGCACATTTCAGGGACTGAGTTAGACCTCTGATTCTGCCTGAGATCAAACCCATTAAACCAAAAACTAAATATAATTGGCCACTGCTCTAATATAAAACATAAGGATGCATTCCATTAGGCATCTGTTCTGCATGTACAATTCTATGATTTTTTTCTTTTGTTTTAAAGCATGTTTCTTTGGTTAATTAGAGTCATTTCAATGAAAGTGGAAATGGAATAATATAAATTTTTAACAAACTTCAAAAGAATACATTATTTTAACAAAGAGACTGACTCCCAGTACAGTTAAACATTTAGGACAAGGGACTACGTATCAATGTTTACTCTTTCTCTGCCAGAAGGAAGTTAACTAAATATTATTAAAATAAAATGTAAATTAAAACACGTAGGCACATAACAGATACAGAAAACAAGACAAACTGTGATCATGCAAGATATTATGGCCAGTCCAAAGGGAGTATTTTAGCAAGCAGTTGTAATACATGGGCTTGTTTTTACAAAATAATCTGGAATTACATTTAAAAATAAAATGTTTTGAAAGTTTAACAAAAGAAACATGGACTAAATGATTTTTCTTAATTTAAGGAGATACTCTAAAGGTTCAATAAAAAAAAACAGTATCACTCACTACTGACTTTTTGCCAAGTGTTGTACTTACTACTTTAGGAAGTTTTCCACATTTCATTCTCATCACAGTCGTTTGAGGTAGTTACTCATGCCAAGTCTACAGTTGAGGAGAGTGAGATACATAGAATTTGCCCGTGGTCACAGTCAGTAAGTCAGTCCAGGACTATAAAACTCCAAGGCCTAAGCTCTTGACCATTATGTTCAGAGAGGTGGTGGGAGGAGGAGAAAGAGACCTGTTGGCTCCTAAAGGAGAAACTCCAGTCCTAGGGCAGATATTAAGGGATAATCTAGAGACGTCCAGCTATTAGATCTGTGGCACAAACCAGGTCATGCAATGATTTAATCATTCACTGAACAAATACCTAATGAGCTCCCAGGATATGTCAACAGTATTCGAGGTGCTGGATATGGTCGTGAGAAATACAGGCAAAGTCCTTATCAACATAGAGCTTACATTCCAGTCAGGGAGACAAGCAGTAGGTGAACAAACAAGTAAATATATATTAAGATATACATCATACTGTTATAAATAAGTCACAAGTTTAAAAATTAAAACTAAGTAAGATTGTGGATTGTGTGTCTCTCAGGTTGATCAGAAAAGGCATCTCTGAGAAGGTAACATTGTAGTGAAGGCATGAATGAAACGAACAATGTAGTGAGCCATAAGAACATCAAGAGAAAAAAATGTTCTGGACTGAGGAACAAGCAATAAAGCTCGAGGTGAAATTGTGCTTGGGAGAGCACAGTGGCCGCTGGGACAGGAATAGAATGAACTGGAGAAAGTATAGTAAGAAATGATATCAGAGAAGTAATCAGGAGCCAGGTCATGTATGACAATGAATCTATGCAAAGGATTTTGATTTTGTTCTACCTGGTGTGAGTAACCATGTGGAGGACAGGGAGATGGGAGCCACCTGATCTGATAGATATTTTCAGAGGCCACTCTGACAGCTGTAGGAAGAATAAGCAGTGAGTGGCCTTGACTCACAGTGGAACTACCTGTTAGAAGGATGAGGTGGAGGCATCTATTAGGGGGATTAGGCCAGTCAAACAACAACAAAAAGGTATATTGGTACTACATCATGTGTGTATGTCGTACGAGACTAGAAGATTCATATGACAAAATAGTGAGATTCAATACACTTCTGATTCTAAATTCAACTCCATTTGCTAATGGTTTGTATAAAGGATTAGAAAAAAAATTTCATATTTTGATATAGATCTCTTCTGAAAAAAAAAAGATACTAGATAAGAAACAGACTTGGGGTGAGGAAGAGTCAAGCATTCAGTGTGGGACTTTTAAACTTGAGATGCAATTATTTTTCCAAATGGGGATATTGAGTAGAAAGTTAGATTTGTAATTCTAGAATTCAGAATTTAGGGCTGGAGAGTTTTCTTTTAAGGATTCGCTCAATCAGTGTTATTGAAGCCACGAAACTAGAAGATTTCATTTAAGGACAGTTGATTTGAAGACCATGACTTGAGACCCTATGTCTCTTAGCTTTGGGGAAGAGATGAAGGATTTAGTCAAGGACAATGAGAAAGGGTGGCAAATGATTTAAAAGTGTAGAGTGTCCTGTTCTAAACACTGAATGAAATAAGTGTTTCAAGAAGGAAGAGGTCAACTGTGTCAAAAGTTGTTGAAGGGATGAGGAAAACGTGGAGGAGAATCTGCCGTTGACTTTGGTCATGTGGACCAACTGGTTGCCACCAGAAGGGCAGGATTGTTAGCTTTTGTGGTCACAGTGGATACTGAGGAGAAGAGAACTATGCAAAGTTTCTGACTTGAATTGGTGTGGAGAAAGGACAGAAGACCAAAGAAGCACGTGTGAGGTGGTTTTTCCCCCAGGACAGCAACCCCCTACTTAGGCTTCTATGAGAGGCACCCCCAGCCCCAAGTCAGACCCTCTGAACATGTGACAAGTGTGCAGTGGTGAAAGGAGTACTGCATTTGTGGTCAACACTGGGATTGCAAATTGAAGAATTGGGTTCAATGTTGAGTTGCTTAACTTAATAACTTTACTGTTTTTCACAAATTGCTTAACTTCTCTAAGACTTCTCTTCAATAACAAAATAAAAAAAAGTTTCTACCACGTAAGGCATCTTTACAAGCTCAGTGAGTAGTATTAAGAAGTGTGTGCATGTGTGTGTGTATGTGTGTGTACATGCACAAACTCTTAATGGAAAAGAAATAGTCCTGACCCATTCATATAGTAGCTGAGGCCTGGGTGACCAAGTCAAGCTCCCAGGGTGCAAGGGTACGTGGGAACATAAATTGGAAAACAGGAGTTATTTTCACCTTGACTTGGTCTTAGAACAGTACTATTTCCACTGATATTCCTGAAATGCAAAAAGAATCAGGGACAAAAGACTCATAAAACAACGAGTTAAAATTTCCTCTTGCCCAGGCTGCCTCTGGATTTTAAGATGGATGGATGGGTGGTGGTGGTGGTGGTGGTGACGATTAAATAACATCCTGCTCTAATTACCCAAATGTACTACTAAAATGTCCTGAAATGATAATTCAGCTGGCTAAACTCACTGGGATCAGGGAATGTTTTAAACACTGTGAAACTCTAGTATAATATTACAACAACGGTAAATTATGAAAATAAGCTCTGAAGGACCACATCAATGAGAAATATCACAGCTCCATTTTTTAGTGAGAATACTCATGAGCACCCATTATAAATGGTATCTCGGCAATGTAAACTTTAAAAAATTTAAATTCTTTGTAATGAGAACTTCGCTATTTTAAATATGCTTCTCAAATAATTGAGGCTCCTGGCCTTGCAATTCAATAATGTCCAGATAATACCACTAATGTATTTAAATGTGTAAAAATGTATTTCATGGCTTTCTGCAGCCCATCTTTTTATTTCATGAATGTAAATGGCCTCATTAGCCAAGATCGCCGTGGGCATAAAGCGTCGACCAAGTCTGAAAGTGCATCTTTAGTGCTTTAGTAATTCTTAGGCACCTTTTGAGAATTTTAATGTTTTCTTTTTCCCCGTTATTCGTGAAATTAACAAAACTAAAAAGGAAAGAAGATCTTTCTACAGGTCTAGAAGAAACAAAGCCAAACTCAGAAATTCATGCCAGAATACAAAGGTGACTCCTAGGTCTCCAAACTAAAAAAAAAATCCTGTTTAAACTTGTCTAAAAAGATTTTAGAGGGAGAAGAGACTGGGTTTTTGAAGTCGCATCTCTAAGGGAACTCTTGAATAACAAAGAAAACTCAGAAAAGCCTAAGAGAAGTGGGAAAGTTGAAATGACAGAATTTTACTGCCCACTCATCTGCCATAACCCTTTGTCATAGCTTGTAATGAATAGCTGTGTTAGTAATTGAGATTCTAATGAATGCAAAGACAGCCCCTGTGTATGTTTGGTATTTAAAGGGGTAGAAAAAGATAAAATGAATCTTTAGACAAAACCCGCAATCAGTCAGTGGCTAATTGATAAATGATCAGTCCTCCAATTACCTGGTTTGCTTTTCAAATGTTATCAAGTAGTAGCATTCACAATTTGGGATCGCATCACCTGTTTGATTCAGTGTGAAAGATGTTGGTGTCTCAGCTCTCCTCCTTACCAACTAATCCACAGCAATCAGTGTGGGGACCAGGCCGGTCTCTTTTTCTTTCTTTTAAATTTATTGGGATGACATTGGTTAGTAAAACGGTATAGGTTTCAAGTGTACAATTCTATAATACATCGTCTGCATGTCGTGTTGTATACTCACCACCCAGAGTCCGTTCTCCTTCCATCACCATATTTTTGACCCCCCTTCTTCCTCTACCAAGCCCCACCGCCTTACACTGGTAGCCACTGAAGTGTCATCTGTGTCTGTGTTGCTTTCAGTTTTACATCCCACACAGGCAACTCTCATTTTAACAAAGCAGGACACTGGCCGTATGCCTCATCGCTCAGCCAGTTCAGTCATCTCCTACACATTGCCTATGGCTAAAATCCCATTATCAAATTAAAGGCTGTAAAGAAAGTTCTCCTCTTTAAATAACAAACTATGTAATCCCCAGGCCAATTATAATCTTATGTTAGTAATAAGTCTTTCTCTGGGTTGCAGGAAGTCATGACCTCCCTAGGGTCTAAGTTCTTGAAATAACTAGGAAGTTTTTGATGATGATGTTGAGTTACCCTGGGCAATTTAGAAAACTCTACTAATTAAAGAGGAGATACTTCACAGGGTCTCCTCTTGTGACACTCAGGGTATTTCAGCCTGGGTGCCTGGTATTTACTGAATCCCTGAGCCAGTCAGAGAACGACGCTGGAGAAAGGAAGGCGGTTTTCCCCACCCCAGAGCTGACCTGCACCTCCTTCCCAGCACAACATAGCAGAATGTGGTGGGACCGACATCCTGGGCCTTAGTTCACATTCGCATACTCGTCTGAGCATTTGTTTGACTCTCTTTCCCCAGAATAAAGGTACTGTAGTATTGCTCTTCTGTCCTCATTCTAAATGGATGCATATAAGAGTTTCAAATTGTAAATGAAATAAATTCAAAATGAAACCTTTGTTGTGTGAGGAGAGTGAAGGTTGGATTTGTTAGAATCCCTCATGGGCATAAAAACGAAATCACTGGTGGAATGATGGGCTGTTCTCCAAAAGCAGGCCAGTGGTTTGAAGGTGGCCTTGAGATCCCGCCCACCACTGAATTTCTCCGCCCACAACGGATCCATCTTTATAGTGCCTTCTGTCAAGTTTGCTTTGTTTAGGAACTTTTTTCCCCATTTTGAGGCTGGATGTTCCAGCAGGTACTGTTTGTGGAAGGAGCTACCCATTTCTTAGTCCATCTAACCAAGCAGGCCAGAATGACGCAGGGCTTACATGTCTGTAGACAGGTCACAGAGGGGTGAGAATTCGGGCAATTACTATCAAGGAGAATTTGTGCAAACTGGCTAATCACTGTAAGCCTCATCATCTACAGCAGGTAAATAGAGAACCTAACCTCATTTTGTTTCTAATTAATAATTACCTTATTACAAATATATATGCTACATACGTTAATTTGAAAATATTTTGTGGGATTTGGCTATGGAGTCTACTAGGTGGTGGGATTATAGGGTGAATAAAATACCGTGCCTTTCCACAAAGTATTCGCAGCTAATATGGAGGTTTACACACGTCTGTTAGAAGTTACCATGTGGGGGGAGAGAAATCAAATGGTACAGAACCCATCAGTAACAAGTAAGATCCTTATATTGTGTATTTTTGGATGACAAGGAAAGGAGACAGATGGGGAGTCTTTTCTGGGAGGGTGTCTGAGAATGTGATCTTTGTTTACAAAGGTGTTTATTTCCAGTCATTGGTTTCCTATTTAGAACAGCAGTAGCTATCTTAAAATAGAACAGAATTTCCTAAAAGGGAAACATGTGGACATTCTATCAACAACTGACTTGAGTAAGTGGGTAGAATGTAAACAGAAAATTCAGTTGCCATTACTGTACATTTTGTATTTAGTTGAAAAGTGTGATTTTTCTCACAAAAACAATCGTCATGAATGTAGTGATGAGTTTTGTTCAGATAGAACTCTCATGCTGAATTTAAACACTGAAGACTAAAGAGTTTAGAGAATGTCATGTCTCAAGAGCTCTTATCCTTCTTTACCAAATTGACTATGACTTGCTCTTTGGGACAAGTTCATGAATTGCATCTTTACAGACTCTTGAATTTCCTTACACCTCCACCCACCTGTACCCAACTGAGTCTGATCGCGATGCTCACATATGATGACATGGCACTACCTTGTCAGTTTTCTAATGTTTCTTGCTAGCCTTTACTCTGTCAAAGTGATATGATCTATCCTTATTTTATTTTTGCATTTCCATTTCCTAGCATGGCACTAATCATAATGCTTAACAGATGTTTGTTGGTTTAATTAGTGAAAACATTAAGCTAATCAACGTCACATTTTAATGCAATGTATAAGATAAAGATCCAGCATATTTGAATAACAGCCCCCACTTCCAAAGGTGCCCCCATCCTAATTTCCTGAGCCTGTGACTATGATACACTACATGGCAAATGGCACTTGGCAGATGTGATTAGTTGTACAACGCATGAGGTAGGGAGATTATCTGGATTGTCCTGGTGAACCCCAAGCTCAGGAAGGATACTTAACTTTGGAATGGGGGCGGGGGCAGAAGAGAGCAGAGGGAGGTGTGACTAGGGAAGAATGATCAGAGATGCAATGTTGCCAGCTTTGTAGATGGAGGAAAGAGGCTTCTAGAACAGGAAAAGGCAGGGGAATGGTTTCTCCCTGGGGTTCCCAAAAGGTAGCCAGCCATGCCAAAATTGTGGTTTTAGCCCAGTGAGGTCAGAGTCTGATGCTAACCTGCAGAAACGTAAGACACTCCATTTGTGTTACATCAAGCCAATAAATCGGAGTTAGGACACCAGTAGGAAACCAGTCCATTCAGCCATTTCGATTGTACCCTGTGGACACCAATGTTAACTAAATATACGTTCTAATATTACGTTATGATCATCCACATCCATAAAAATATTGTGCATTGTTATAATCACTAATGTAACTTTCAAGTCTCATTTTTATAATTTTAATAAATGTATTACTTTTGTCAAATGAAGGACTTTTTGGTTAGACACCTAAATAATTAAAAAAATTAACACTTGCCAATAAATAAAATACTGACCTATTTATCTCAGAAAATAACACAAATCCTAAAATACAAGAAGTAATTCCCATTGATAAAACCCATTATAATATAGATGGCTTGAAATATGCCTAATGCTTTTCTGGAAAAATGTATGATTATAATAACTAGGTTATAATTAAGCGAATAAGATGATAAATTGTGTATTTCAAAAATCAAGCTTTTTGTTGTAATCAATTTTATAAAATAACTGACATTACATGAAAATATCAAATTTAATAGTATAATCAATCAACATATGCCATGCATATATGTGTTTGTTCACACATGCATATGTTCTCAGCAATTTCTTACTGATTGAATTACTCTTTATTAGGTAGATATGCATCTATTTTCCATATATATTTTCCTCTGTGACTTACTCATTATGCATTGAAATTACAATACACACTGCAGAAATGGAACAGTAACAGTAGCTGCCCTCAAATTGCTGAGATTTATAATACAGACTATCACAGTTAAGGCATATGAATTAAATCCAAATACAAGATTAATAGTTGGGATTATTTCTATTTCCTGCAGTATCTATTAAAAAATCAAGTTATTTGAACATACACAACACCTATGTAAATTAAAAATGTGTAATTCCTAATATTTTTAATTAATGGCATTTCTCCTAAAGAACATTTCTGGGAAGTTCAAAGAAAATTCCACATGATACGAAATTGACTCCAAATTACTAAAAAGTGTATATTTTGCCTGAATTTATATTTTGTTTGAATTTTGGATTTAGTTGTTGGCATTTTTTCCCCTCATTGTTATAAAACCACTTTTGTTTTGTTTTGTTGAGCCTCTTTTTTAATCCATTTGTCAGAAGGCTGACTTACTGATGTCTGCCTTCCACTAGATTGCAAGCAATATGAGAACAGAATTAGATTTATTCTGCTCACCATCGTATACCCAGCCCTTGGCACAGTAACTGACAGATTTCTAAGAAGAACCAGTAAGAACTTTTTAAAATAAATGAATAAGTAATTAATGTTTTGCAAAACAGGATACTGAGAGGTTAGTAATTTTGAGTAAAGAGCATCCGTTTTGTTAAACTACCCTGAAATGATTCACTTCATGTAATTCTCAGATTTTTACCAAAAATAACATGCTCACCACTATGACTGCCTTCCCAAATATATTTTTCTTGTTAAACACAGCTTGGGGTGAACATATAATGATATTTGATTTAAAGGTAAACTGAGGCAGACTTGTTAAATGACTCAACCAAGGAAAACCCTAGTTTTATAACCCTAGAACTAGAACTCAGATTTTTCTGATTATCATAAAGATGTATAGTTTTCTTTGAACTTGGTATGTATTTCTAAAACAGCCTAACTCAAATATTGATGTGGACATTCTTTAGATACTCTCATCTAGTACCCACTTTATTTTTCTTTTGGGACTTTATCAAGATCCCGTCATCTTAAGATCTCAAAACTTCAAGCGCATATTAAAAAATGAGTAGTTTAAGATCAAATTATCATATTCCAAGGACTTTAAAAATCTCATAACACAGAAAACATATTAAGCAATGCAAAATTGAATGTGATGTTAGTTTAAGGTAGAGAAACTAAGGAAATGTAAGGAGTTCCCTAAGTAATGTCAACATCATAAATTCAATATTTGTGTGAAGGTGTTAACAGGTGATAGAAGGTGAGAAAGAAGAAAGTTACATTACATTGAATTTTTAAGATTTGATATTTTAATAAAATTCAAAAAAGACAGATTGAGTTCTACATATGTAACTCTGAAAAACATTACTTTTATAAATCAGTTTTATTAAAGTATAATTTCCAAAATACTCACAAATTTTAGATGGATAATTTAATTAAGTCGGACAAATACGTACAGTAGTGTAACCACCACAATAAAATATAGATGTTTTCTTCACCCCACAAACTTGATTGGACCCTTTGCAGGCAATTCCCTTCCCAGGCCCCTAACAACTACAATCAATTTTATGTCTCTGTAACATTGTCCTTTTTTTTAGAATTTTATAATCAGTAGAATTTACAAGTGTATAATCAGTGTCTGGCTTCTGTCACTTAACGTGCTGAGAGATCTATGCCATTGCATGTATCAGTGGTTGCTTTCTTTTTAGTTGGTTATTTTCTATCTTCTACCAACTTTCCTTTCATATTTTAAACAAGTATTTTTATATAAAATGCTTTAAAATAAATGGTATAATTAATTTAAAATCAATTGCTTAGTTCCAAAGGAATGATCCCTGATTTCCTGCCTCCAAGTTCCTGTCTCCCCCATGGCTGAGGTCATCAGACTTCCGGTTCCACAATCCAGTTCTGTTACAGACCTAGAAAGGAAAAGTAGTTCATTCTTGTTCCTGTCCACTTAAATCTCTCTACTCTTCATGACTGAGCTGCTTTCATCACATTATCCTATTCACCTAAATACTAAAAACTGACAGAACTGCATGCTCAAACCTACTTTCCTGAGTATCTTCCCCTTAGCCCGATTTACGAGAATGTCCCACTGAGATGTGTCCAGAACTGCGAAGTGTCTAAAACTGTATCCTACTTGCAAGCTAACAAGTTACCCTGTCACATTTCCAGGGATCCTAATAGAAGACACGAGACTCCTGGGTCAGAGAAAAAGGACTTTTATTACTCATGGCACAGCCGGTAGCAGGAACTTCAGGTGGTTCTGTGCCTCTCCCCATCAAGCCCCAGAGGCTGTACAAAGTGGCCCTGGTAGATGCTGTACACACAGTAGTCAATTGTGTCACAGCCGAGGCACTATACGCAACCTTAGGAAACTCTAGTTTTTAAAGAGATTGCAAGCAAACCTGCCGAATCTGTGTCCAGATGTAATCAGTGGCTCTCTTATCCTAAGTAAATAGCTCACAAATCCGTCCTCTGGCCCAGGGGAAGGCACTGCATCTTCGCTCCTGTGCGTATATCCTTAAAAAGAGCATCTAGAACAAGAGCTGCTACAAGAAGAGCAGAAACATGAGAAGCTCATGGAGAATTCTCTCTCTACAATGTCAAATCTCAAAATCCCACAATGTAACATCTCCCTTAGTCTTTCCAAAAACAGTCCCCACTGATTTCTTTATCCCAGTTTATACTGTTGTCCAACATAAAACTATTTATGGATAGTTTTCGTAAGAATTAATACCAGACTTTATTTTTTCAGAACTCAAAGGCAGTTATCTCATTCCTGAAAATTGAATTTTTATAGTCTAAATATGTATCAACAATATCTCCTCCTCTCCATCTTTATTGTGTAATCTTAATTTGAGCCCCAGTCAAATTAGGAAGTGTTGCCAATAATCTAGATCGGAGAGTCTGGAATTGTGGTTTCCAGACCAGCAATGACAGCAGCGTCACCAGAGAACATTTTAGGAATGCCAGTTCTGGGGTCCTCTCCACACCCACAGAGTCTCTAGAGATGGCTGCCAGCCCTCCACTTTCGTAAGTCCTCGCGGTCGTTCTGATATAGTCACCATCCAGGAGTCCCTCTATTACATTTTCTCTACCCTTACCTTCCTTGAGTACATTCTCCTGTCACCAGTGAGAGCCAACAGAAACACAAATGTGATGTCATCATTCCCCTTTAAAATGTTTTAACATCTTCACAGCTAGAGGATGAAGTCCATGATGCAGCTTAGATAACTCCTCCAAAAATCCCATCTGGGAGCCCCTGTCTGTGGAAATGCCTCCGTCGTGGGCTTAGAGCATCTGTCTATGCAGGTTTTTAATACAACACATTAGAGGAAGTCGGAGCTTATGCTCAAGTCAGACAACCCTGGGTGTCTGCTCCATCATGTACTCACTGTGCATCTCTGATGAAGTGACATCCTCTTTAAACTAGCTCCATCCTCCGTAAAGTTGGGACAGTAAGGGTGTCTGCTTTAGTGTGAGTGTGAGTATGTAATTCAGCAACACATAGAGGTCACTTACACAGTGTCTTCTGCTTAGCAAGCATAAACTTGACTGTCATTACTTGTGTATCACTTTAGTAGTTACCACTTATAATACTTTTTGAGTCTCCATAACTAATCATTATTATTATGGGTGTTGTTCTGGGAACACTTAACATTTTATTAATATGCTGTAGGTACATTTTATTAATATGCTGACCAAACTGTAGTCTTCTCTAGTTTGAGTGATAACAGTAACCCTGACCAATAGTGTATTTTCAGTAAACATGTGTGTACTAAATTCAGTTAACGTATCATCAACCAAACATAGATACTCAGAGAAAATAAGCAAAATAAATATAAGATCTATATAAACAGAAGCTCATTCAGGTGATAGTAATCTATATATTTAAGTCACTGTAGGTAACAACAAAATTATTTCAACGTGTATCGATTGGGCACTTGTTATGTGCTACCTTTGACAATACAACAATTGATAAAACATAATTCTTGTCCTCAAGGAGCTGGAGGCCTGTGGGGGAAGATGCACACAGATAGATAAATGACAGTGACGCATTGTGTAAGGATAAGAGCTATTGAAATTGCACATAAATATGATAGCACAGCCTGGGCAGGAAGGAATTGGGGACATGTATAAAATAAGGGACTGCATAGTGAGGATATAAAAAATATGAACTGGCAGCAAATATGTATAATTTAGTCCCATAAATGCTCTTTCACGCTCTTTTTTTTTTTTTTGGTGGGGGGGAGGCTTCTGCCCATTATCGTTGGTGACAACAGCTTCCTGTTGGATGGAGAAGACATAACTTAGGGAATATTTCTCATCCAATTGGGACTGGGAAGTGATAAGATCTTGACAGATGCTGTGTTGGGAGTTTTACCAAGAGAGATTTCTAACCAAATGGCACCTTCAAGAAGTAGGACGTGTGTACACGTCAAAACGGGCAAGAATATACCCTGTGCCCTCCGGAGGGGGACTCGTTAGCGGAGGGGATGGCGCGCTTCCCACACTGGGCCTGTGTTCGGGTTCCACTGACCGTCTGAGATGTGACTGAGGCTGTCAGACTTCATGTGTGAACAACTATGACTAGGTGTGTGGCAAATTGAATTATCCACAAAATGAATAAAATCCACATCCCCAAGGAGGCTTTTTCATGATTATAATTTCAAAAATCCATGGAAATACAAGGTTGCATCTACTAGAAGCTTGAAAATTTATTCAGTTTACATCAGGTGCACTTTAAGACCTAAGGATTTCCCAAAACTCTTGCCCTGAAAATTATATAGCATTGTTTCTGTCATTGTAAACCATGTCAAAATGGTGAATCTTTTTCTTAACACTTGAATTTTATGAACATTCCCTTTCATTTTATTATAGGCTCTGTGGCATTACATTAATTTTTAAGGTGGACTTTTTTTCTTTCTTTTTTTTTTTTTAACCACTTATGGACTAGGTTTTTCAACCAAATTTAGGAAAGTGGGTTTTCTAGAATAAATAACTTTTTGAAGCTATACATCCTTCTAGAAAAAGGGACAGGGACAAACGCTGGAGTACCCCTAATATAAAGCAATACCTTCAATTTTATGTCACCTTTAATAACCACACATTGTAGAAACAAATGCAAATTACACTTAGAAAGGGTTTATTAAAACTCCCTGAAAACATCTGGACAAGCCAGCACAGTGGGGCATGCAGCTCCATGCAGCATGAATCGTAGCCGTCGCCCACAAATGTCCCCTTTCTTGATTAGGACACATGTCGGCTCAAGTCAGGTTTCCAGGTTTTGCTTGGCCCTTCCCGTGCACCCCAGTGTGTGCCTGCATAAGGCTCCTGAATGCTTCCGGCCGTGAATTACCCCGCCGCCCCACTCCGAGGATGTGTTACGATGATAAATCATCGCAGTGCACCGCGGCGCTGATGAGCTGTTGCTACAGCACACCATTGAAGCTGTCACACAGATGATGTATGGGACAGGCACACTGATGGTGTTTTACGCAGAAGACCGTGCTGCCCAGGGAACAGAAGGTTTAGGAGAAAATTCAACATAATTACCCGATCAAAGTCAACCTGCTCACGGCATGCTAGGAGATGCATTCATGGTAGACCGTGCCCCTTAATGGGTGGTTTCTCTGGTGCCACTGTCATCCAGGCCTCGTTCCCTGAGCCGTAGGTTGATCTAGTTATAAACATTTTGTTTGTAGTGGAAACAGTAGCTGAAAGGGTGCAATGAAAAATGTGCCTGAAACTCAAATGTGTAGCTTAACTCTGCGAGTCTGTATTATTTTCAACTTGCCATCACAGTTAGAGCTGAAAATGCACTTGTAATACTGAAAATGGCAAGAATCTCCATTTGTAATAACCACACAGGACTTTCCTAGGACCATACAGAGCACTGCCTCCAATCAGGGGTCATTATTACATCAGGTTTACTCCAAACCCTTGCCCTGTAACCTTCCGATGTTGCAAGAGCCATCAGCTTTTATTATTACGACTGTTGGGACAGTGTCCCAAATAATTAATTTAAAAAATAGCCTCCTGGTCCTCATTCCTCTTGCTAAAGAAAAGGAACTTAAGAATTAAGGGGAAATGCATAGTTTTTTTGGTTCTCCTCCTTTGCCTACTTCTCCATACACTGCTGATGCAAATTAATTATTTGCTGATTTGAGCAAAACTCCGTAATTATTTGTTTCTTTATGATCTCAACTCTGTCCCATGATGGGAAATGGCAGTCAACTCAACCCGGTGAATGAAATGAGCAGAGTGTTCTGGAGGAGGAAAAGAATTTTTTGTTCCCAACTGTAAGGTGTTTTTTTTATTCCAAGTTAATGTCTTGTGAAGGAAGATATGGGAAGATGCCTGAGGCCATCATGCAATCAATTAATCACTATTTTGCTTATTTTCTCCAATAAAAAATTAAGTTGACAGGGAATTTACTGTTCATATTCTGTCTTCATCTCCCTTTATGAAGATTCATCAAGCCTGGTAGAGATAGTTTTAAAGAGAACTGTCAGAAGAACATCTGGGAAGCTTCCCTTTGCTAGAATGTCAGAAAACGGAGGCTGGGGCCAAAAGCAAGCACAGAGGCTGTCTGTAGTTTGTACTGCCTCCCGGAAAGCTCTTACATTTGCTTTTCTCGGGAAAGTTGACAACTATAGACATCTCAGCCTTAATAGTGTGTGCGTAACCTCATAAACAGATCTTTGCCTTCTAAATCTCCTTTTTTGTCATATAAAACTTGCCTCAACTATTGTGACATCTGGAGGTATAGTTAAGGAGCTGGTCATTTGTTGGAATCAAGCGCTCTCGCCACCATCTGCTTTCTGATGGAAGCCAAGACAGCCCCAACGTCCAGTATTAACTGCCAGCTTGGGAACTAGGGACATGTGGGGATGATGGAAACAAAACACCCTGTGACGTCATTCGGTGTCACCTCTCTGTGTGATTGTTCAATCTTTTGTATCCATGATGAAGTTAGAATGTTTAAAGGGCCAATATATTTAAACGTAGCTAGAGACAAAAACCAGATGGTAAAAGTCTAACAAATGTAGCATCAGAGGCTTCAGTACAAAATATTTAGGAACTGAATTCAGTTCACTCTGACTCTTCACACAGTAACTGCTTTGAAGGGCTTTGTACACGTGAAACACTGAGCCACAAAAAAAGTAACCTCTGTGGGGAGGGGAGTATAAAAAGTCACACCAAAGTAATAGTTTCCTCTTATTAAAAAAAGAATTGGAATTGGTATTTCTGAATATTTAAGAGGCAAAAAAGATACCAAACAACATCCAAAGTAATCACTTGGCACCAGAATTGAGAAAAGCAATGTATCAAATAGTATACATGATAATACACATTTTGTTAATAAAATGATATACTTTTCAATGCCGTTTTCATATATGTAAATGGGCAACTCAGATCATATGAGTTGAAAACCATTTATTTCCCTAAAATTCTTGCAACTTCCATTAGTTACAAGGACCATATGTCAGGAAAAAATGAGCAAATAAATTTGACACCTGAGAAAGAGGAGATTGCTTTTTATACTAATTATTGTTTATAAATGTATTTCTCCATTAAACTAGTTGCTTAGGATCAAGCATATCTTCTTACTCTTCTTAAATTCTCTTCACCAAGTCGACTTCAAAAATCAAATAAGTCTTGAGTAAGTGGAGATAGGTAAAGAAAATCATTAGAGACAACACAGGAAACATGAGCATCCATACAGTCAATATTCACTGTAGCTTAATGTATAGCAATCTGCATATCTAGGTATAATTAGTACATTGGCTTAGACATGGTATATAATTACCCATCGTGCACAGAGAGATGTTCAGTAAATACGAGTCCTTCCTTAGAGAAAGCAATAGCAGCTACAGCATGCGGATGCAGTTTAGAGAATCATGCACTGCAGCCAAGAACCACCTTCTTACGGTGGATTGGAGCACGCTATTCAAATATTGATTAAGACCGTATATTGAAAGAACACGTGTTTTGAATTCAAATAGACCAGGTGTTGGTCGCTGTTTCAACCACTCTTGACAGTGTGACTATGAAAGTGGAACACTTTCGAATCTCATTATTTTTACATCTAAAATAGAAATTATAACACCTATGTGAAAGGGTTGCTGGAAGTGCACAGTGAGATGACATTAGAGGGTGTAATTCAGGTTGAAATTGGGCACTCGAGGTTGTTAGTGGCATCCTTAACTCAGTTGAACCAGTTTAGTAGGTAATTGTCACATGCTTAGATTGGTGTCAAGGTATTCTGTTATGAGACTTCAGGTGAGGGTGCTAATATTTTTAGTATTCTGTCAAAATACATAGCTACTTTAGACTTAACGTAGCACGAGTGCTAAATTATCTAAAACTCAGTAATTCAGAGCACAATGCCAAATATAGGAGGGAAAAGCAGTTGTAATTTTAGTCTATCGATGTGGAAAATGGCTAGAACGGTTATTAACACTTGGTTTGTCTGAATCCATAGCACACATCCTTTTTCTTATACTAGGGTGTGTGTGTATGTGTGTGTGTGTGTGTGTGTGTGTGTATGTGTGTGTAATATTGCCTTGTTGTACTTGGCAAGATTGTTTCAATTTAGCAGAATCTAGGTCAGAATTGAAGTGGCTAAATCTAGCTTCTATATACCAATAAAGTGCCCCAGATATTATCAACTTACTTATTGAAGTCCAAAACCATTATGTGATATAAGTAAAAGTCTCCTAGTGAAAACTGTTGAAAGATAGATTTTACATAACATTTGTGATTGTTGCAAATTTGAAAATTCTGTTTTCATAATAAGAATCTATGCTATTTCATTTGTGGTGTGTTTTTAGAGAGATGTTATTTTGAAAATTATTACATTTGGTCTTATTTATGTTTGGTTAAGCAATTAAGCAAAAGCAAACATTAGCAAAAATAATCCAAAACAAATTGCAAACTAAAATAGAAATAATGAAGATTGAAAACTGCTACAAAACTGTTCTTTTGCTAAAGAAGTAGATGATTAAAGTGTTTTCAGAATTATGAAAAAAAATAATAAAAAGAACGAAGGCCATAAACAGAAAACACCTGGTTATAGTAACTCCAGCTTTTAAATTTTAGCACTGCATCTGCTTTTCACAGGAGCAATGATAAAGCGTCTTTGATTTTAATTCCAAGGAGAGAAATGCCTTGATATTTGTAAATGCCATTAATACCGTTTTATGTAATCTGTATCTATTTATCTAATCTATACCAATACAGATATCTATACATACTGCTTGAAAACTATTTCTCATTTCTATCCTCATTGATCAGTATTTCAGGAGTCATTCACTTCATAGGAAGCAATTTTGTGTAAAAATTCATATGACTGTAGCATTGCACTGAGTTCGAGATTCCCTAAATGACAGTGCAATTAGTTTTCAGCTTTGAAGCCCGTCCTAACTTGCTTCTAACAGTCTGATTGATAACTCCGGCTATGTCACTTAAGTTTCCTCTGTGCCACTTTCGTTTTCTATTTTCATCTAATGAGTCTTATGATAAGTAACATGACCCCTAAGTATAGCCTAAGGTGGAGAGTATCAGTTACGTCACAAAATACCTCATTGTCACCCATAATATGGGTTTTCCATGGGATTTGGAGAATGCCATAGCAATTTGTATGCTCACAGAAGAGGAATTTGGCAAATGCAAGCGTATACACATGGTTTGATAGAAGTCATAGACTTGGATTTATTTTCTGATGATGTGACGGCATCTTCCATACGTTTTAGCTGATGAAAATCCAACAGAACGTTTTGTTGGAGATGTGCACGTGCCCCCGCTTTAACACTAGGGGGCGAACTAACGGGGCGGTCACGTGAGCGCCGCCCTGCCTGGCGCGCTGCTGGGTCTTGGGGCAGAGCTCATACCAGGACAGGGGTCACAGTCGGTCTGTTTCGTTTTAGGTGGCATTTTCCCTCTGCACTCATGCATTAGAAAGTCCACACGAAGTTCACCAAGTTTTCTTTTTGAAATAGCCTTTCATGGCTGTTCCCAGCCTCTCCCTTGAGCGTCATGGTTTCTGTTTTCAGTTAGGTCCCTTTTTAGGACACTTCCTTTGTAATGAGTGGGAAGAACCGGTACGGAGGAGGCCGCCTGAGTACTGGTACACAGTCGGGCCTTGGATTTAAACCAGAGCGGAAAAACGGGAACTCACAGGCTGGGCCCGGTGATGATGTCCCGTTAGCACGTGGGGGGGACCTGGGTGTGCGATCAAACGTCCTGGACCCCAGGGGTCAGAGTTTGGTTGCAGCGGGGATTCTACCGCTAAGTCGCATGTGATGTTTAGTCAGTGACTCCATGTTCTTTGTCCTGAGTTGCATTGTAGCTATAAAGAGAATATAGAGTTCATGACCTTTATTATTCCTACCGGCTCTGATTTTGTACAATGTGGGTATGATTTTATAAAGAAAAACAAAACAAAAAATGGAGGTGATCTTTTTTTGTTGTTGTTCAGTACAGTTTTGGACATAAGTTTTCTGGCAATGTGTAGATTAAAAGGCTCAGAACAAAACTACCAAGTCAGCAACAACTACAATACAATCTAGAGCTGCGGTGTCCAACCTTTTGGCTTCCCCGGCCACACTGGAAGAAGAATTGTCTGGGCCACACATAAAGTACACTCACACTAGTGATAACTGATGAGCTAAAGAAAGGTCGTGCAAAAACCTCACACAGTTTTAAGAATATATGTTGGGCTGTGTTCAAAGCCGCCCTGGGCCATAGGCTGGACGTGCCTGATTTGAGACTACAGGGTAACAACAGGTCAAAGCGACTGTCAAATGCTTCCGTTTTGCACTCTGTAATTTATGTACCTTCAGAGCTGTGTCTTTGAGGAAAACTGTCTAGTGCTGGGACCCTGCACTTCTGTGCGCTCCTGAGTCAGTGTCCTTTTGTTGTGCTTGGCACGTGTGCTTGCAATTTTGTGTGTGTGTTTCATGAAGAGCTTCACATTTTACTTCACTTGTTTGGCTTGGCAAGCAGGAAGTCTCATTTCTTTTATCCACATTGCATGGCCCACTGTGCTCAAAACCGAATCTCAGAAAATGCCTTCCCAGTGTCAAGCCCAGCTGTAGCACGCATGCACACGCACCCAGGTCAACGTTTGGCAAAGGAGAAACACTGACTCCAGATAAAAAGGAGTAAGTGGTGGCAGACCAACAGTTTCACCCAGAAAAACAAGAAAATCGCAATGGTACCAGAGTACGTTTGAATCAGGGCTACTGCAGCAAAGAGGAATATGCTGTAAGATTCTGAAGAGAAAAGAGCCTCGGAGGTGAGCTGACGTCCTGAAGCCGCCCCTCCTTTGGGGAAAATGACGCATCTCCGCATAGGGCCAGGGCCTGGGAGTAGTTCCGCAGCGACTGGGGACAGGGAAACCAGTAACCCTTCCTGTGATCGTCGAACGTGTGGAGAGACAGCACATGGAGATCCGGAGTCTCTCACAGAGCAGATCCATTTCCTCCACATCGATTCCCTGGGTTCTGAAAGGATGCAGGGAAGACGTCAAAAACTCTGCCATGAGACAACGGAGAGCAGTGTCTCAGCAGCCTCGTGAGGTGACAAGACTGTGAGTAGAACAAGGGCACCTGGAACAACAGGGCTCTGACACCCCCACAAACTCTGGGTTGAACGTCCTATGGGACGCCTGTAGCAGAGGGGAAAGGAGACCAAGCTTTGCCTGAATTTACCTCCCCTGTTAGTTTTAGGTTCTTAAGGCACTTTCTGGGATGCTCTGTGGCTGCTTTTGCACCACCACTAAGGGGTGAGCAAACAGGCTGAGGCACAACTCACTTGTCCTGTCATTTCGCATGTCTCCTCCTGTTCAGAGTTCACTCTGGACCTCGTGAACACGCACGTGCATGTTCAACACTAATTCTAACTGTATAGACCCAAAGAGTCCCTCCCACAAAGGTGAAAAACAATATAAAGTCCTGCCTTTTACAAATGGAAAACAGGATTCGTGGTAAATTTTAAAATGTCTACAGGCAAAACCTTACTTAGTGTAAATACATGAGTTATATGCAAAGCAAATAGAAAAATCAAGTCACTTTTTAGAAACAAAAAAAGGTCAAATTTTAAAAGTGGTGCTATTTGGAAAAGCATCAAAAACATGATAGAGTAAAAACCAAATCTAAAAGCACTGCAATTGTAACTGAAAGAAATTGCAGAAAATCTAAATAAATGGGAGTATTTTTAATGGCCCTAGACTGAAAAGCTCAATTTTATAAAGATGTCAATTTTCTTTAAATTGATATAAGGATTCAATCCAGTCTCAATCCCAACAATCCCCCTCCCCTCGTTTTTGGTGAAAATTGACAAGCTGACTCTAAAAGACATATTGCTACAATGATTAAAAACATTCAAGAGAATCTTAAAGAACAGCAGTGGTGTGCTCACACTGCCACGTGCCAAGGCTAATTATAAAGCTGTGGTAATTAGGACAGGAAGGCTGTGGCCTAGGGTAGACGAGTACGCACGTGAAATAGGATACAGTGCAGAGACACATCCGCATTTGCACAGGCATCTAATCTGTGCCATTCCCCAAAAATGAATATTGACCCACTTCACTTTCCAAAAGAAAGAAATCTGTGTGGAGTGTTGATTTATCTGTGGAAGGTAAGTGATGATACTGATGATATTTTAGAATCAAACGTGGGAAAACACCTTCATGTCCTTCACATAGCAGCGCACCGGAAGTACTAACTGTACTGAGGAACACATAAATTGAATTACATTAATGTCAGGGACTCCGTTCACCAAAAGTCACCCCTAAGTGGATGAAAACGGAAACACCAGAGTGGAAGGCGACAGCAGAGAAACACTTATTTAACAACGACTTCAATGAAGAATGTACAATAAGTCCAAAAAACCAGCCAGAAAAAGACAGACAAAATCATTTTAATAAAAAATCTGGGTAGGCACTTTACAACAACAACAAAAAAACCCAAAAAGCTAATTAATATCTTGAAGGTGCTCAGTTTCCTGGTTGGCGGTGAGATGCAGGTGGAGGCCGTTTCGGTCGCGGCACACGCCTACGTGGAGGGCTGAGCCAGCCAGCACGCGGGCCATCAGCAAGCACGGGCAGGCGGCAGCCTCTGTGCCCGGTAGGGGGACTGCGGTGGTCCGGACAGTTTCGGAGAGTTGGTACCGTCTATGAATCGGAGAAACCATGTTCCTTATGAACCAGCCATTAATCAATTCATCCTCTTCAAATGCCGGGATGTGCACACAAGGACGCCTGCGGTGGTTCGTGAAAAGGCAGTTGCGATTACATTCCTAGCAACACTGTGCACCGCAGCCAAGAGGAAAACACACAACAGCAACGGGACTGCCCATACAGGGAGGAATCATGTGCCATCGCACAGTTAATACCGAATCGCAATGAAGAAACCCACTGCACGTGTCACCGTTGCTGGGTCTCACGACCTGCGGGGACAAAGGAGCTGAGCACAAACAGCGCTCGGACCTCAGGGCTCCGTTTACGTCGAACCCAAAAGCCGACAGAACTGTCTGTCACATCTGAAGTCAGAAGAGCCTCCCCCCGAGAGGAGGGGCTCCCGGGGACGTCCGTGGCGCAGGGCGGGCTTGGTGGCGAGTGGAGCCAGGTGCCACAGCTGTCAGTGTGCCCCCTTGCCGCGTGCCTCCGAGAAGCGTTTACCCAGCAGCACTAGAAAGCAAACCGCTCTGGAGGGTTCTGTGCGGCACAGGCCGCGGGCACAGCAGGTCGGCGGGGGGCCTTGGGGGGCTGCCTGACAGGAGACGGGCCTTCGGGAGGTTTGAGGGTGAGCTCTTGGGGCCACTACTTCATGGGGCAGGGCGGGAAGCAGGGGCTGGTGGGAGAAGGTGAGCTGTGATGCGTCGAGGGACCCAGCTGTCCTGTGTGGCGCTCAGAGGCTGGACACCCCTTACGGAGGCCTCTCCCAGCGGTGTTGAGGGGGTCTGTCCGGCACCCCTCCATGATGAGCAATCGCTCCACGGGCACCACCCCACAAGGACATGTGATCCAAGTGAGGCTGGGGCCATTTTCTTCAGCTGAGGTGACTCAAAGCAGATGACAGTAGCTAGCAGCACTCTCAGAAGATGGGAAAATAAATCTTGGCTCCTGCAAGGGGTCGGGGGCAGTGGTCTGCCATGTCCACCACATGGAGAAGCCCACCGGAGGGCTTGAAGACCACCAAGTGTGACCAAAAAGGCCAACGAAACGTGCAACCATGTTGAGAGGGGTCATCTCCCCTGTCACCATCGGAAGTCTCTGGGGAATGTTCCCTGTAACTAACCCTGGTCTCTCAGGGGACAGCCCTCCCCAGCCTTTACATCTGCCGTCCAAAAGTTGAGCAGCTGCTGAACAGAAGAAAATCGGCCTCCTGCCCGTCCAGAGCTGGCACCGGGGGCTGCGACCTGACACACAGGCCTCCCAACGGCCGAGCTAAGCGTTTCGGCTCACCGCGGCGTCGCGTTCTGTGGTCACTCACAGAGGCCTTTGGAGGGATGTGGTGGCTCCCGGCCTTCTGCGATGGCCTTTCCCACGGCTAGACGTGAGGCAGATGGGAACTCGGCAAGGTCACCCTGTTAGACAGTGCAGCGGCATTTAGACTTAACCCACGTCCCCGCTCCAAAGCGAGCGCTCGGGCGTTCCCGCCGCAGCCGGCCTGCTGGGGACAGCCAGGGGCTCAGCCAGCCTAAATGACCGGAGCTGTTTGTGTCCTTACGGTTGGCCGAGGGAGGGAGCATGCCTCCAGTATTTACTTCCGTGTACACACGTTGATGGCTCTGCCTGCTATCCTCATAAGTCACCCTCTCAGGTAATGACAGACCGCACACCGGTACGGGAGGACACGAGCGCACACGGGCTCGTCGGTGGCAGGTGGGCGCCCGGCGACAGCAGATGCGACGAAGCCGAGCCGCCTCTCTCTCTAACAGCTGTCTGGATGAGGGTGATCCCGGTCCCTGGGCTCCCAGCGCCACCTACGTCTTATGACACGTGGCAATACTATTACTCGTACCTATCGCTAAGGCACCCCCGGGAAGCAGGAGCTGTGCCTTCCCTGGAGAAGGGCCAGGTGATGGCGTCAGCGGATTAACCAGAAGCTCAGCGACACAGGACCTTGGTGAACTAAAGCACCCCTCCCTTCCCAGATTCGCTATGGCCGAGGTGACAGCAAATGATACAGTCCCCTCCTCTGAATTTGCACTTAGTCTCCCACCCGTGGTGTAAGTAGTAGTGTCATTAACGGAAAACTTGCACTTGGTCCGGTCTCAGTCTGAGCTTTTGCACTTGTCAAACATTTAATCCTCCAAAGCCCCTATCAGATAGATTTCTATTTTCATCTCTGTTTTAAATATCGAGAAATAAATTCCTCAGGGAATACAATGCCCCACTCATCTGTTCCGGAAAGGGGCGGTGGTGGGATTCGAACCCAGGCGTCGTAGGACAGCAGGGACCCGGCGCTTAGCTGACGAGCTGCATCGCACGGGCCGCAGTATGAACAGCAGTGTCCCAGCCACGTTCTTGTCCGTCCAACTTGACTCACGATGGCACCCCCACGTTCTGGGGGGTAAAGAGCGTGTTTTGCGCTGACGGCGGGAGGGGCAGTGGTACCGCAGGCGTCGCGCTGGCGGGGAGGCCGGGCCCAGGCCTTGGAACCAGCGCTCCAAACGTGCCGTCAGGATCGGGATCCTCACCGAACAGCGCTGCCTTGTCCCCTTGCAAGAACACGTCATCTCTTGCTGGGCGGAGGCAACGTGAGGTTCAATCATCTGGGTGACCAGGGCTCCTCAGAGTTCCTGTCCTGACTGCCGCACAGCTTGAACTTTTTGTGGAGCAGCCATGCCCCCTGTGCTCCCCGCAGAGGAGGGGCAAGGCCCCCGGACAAGCTGGGGTGTCTGCACAAGCCTTTCCAGTCAGAATCTCACGGCCCTTATTTTCTTCCTTCCGGACACTCTGCAGCATCTTTTCTGATATTCGAGAAACCTCTATTTGAAAGAAGGAGCCTATGAGAAGGATACTCCCATTTTTTATTTTTTAAAAATTAAACGTGTTTGGGGTGACACTGGTTAGTAAAATGATACAGGTGTCCAGTGTACAAATAATCGTCTACGTGTCGTGTGGGGCGCTCACCACCCAGAGGCCGTGCCCCTTCCGTCACCGCCCATCTGACCCCTTCGGCCCTCTTCTACCCGAATTTAAGACATAACATTTAGTATTATTTATTGGGGGGCACTAAAGCATTATAAACGACACCCTGCTTACTGTATTGTCTCTGCTGCCTCATCACTGTCAAAGCCCCTTGTCCTGGCGTGGGCACATGTAATGAAAACAGAATGCGATCACTCCCAAAGTCAACGTGCAGTCTCCTACAAATACTCAGAGTGAATTAAGTGTTCAGTTGGTCTAGGTTAATTGGAAATCGTGCTTTTCTCAAGGGTGGAATTTTCATATTTAGAAAAATAATAAAAAATAAAAAGTCAATTTTATTTTATTTTTCAACTTTCATATACAAGGAGTATAATTCCTAACAGAAGTCATCATAGTATGTTTTCTTTCTTAGAATCCAAAGATGTTCAGAATCAAATTTTAAACTCAGTCTCTGATAACAAATAAATGATAGTTTTAGGTAACTTATTTGTATTCTTCATGGTTTTCTCTGTCCTGATTTTATTTTTTTTAGCTTCTTGTTAAAAGTAAGTTCAAGTATGTTTTAGAAAATGTCAAGGAATAAATAAATAAAATTAAAATATTTAGGTTTAATAAGTCAACAGGCAGAAAAAATATTAACACATGTGGATATGAAAGTTGTACTTCGGTATGAATAGAGATCATAATTACACAGTGTTTATATTCATATTCTGGAAGGAAAACTTTTGTGCTACTCAGTTATTAATGCAGATATAAGTACAACTGTGCAACCTTCTTCTGTGCGTTTGCTGCATATGCCAATTTCATTCTGAAAATACGTGTTCATTCAATGTAGATGAAAAAGAATGTTCAGTAGATGATGGTCATTCAAGAAAACAATTAAGGTAGGTTCTTTTGATATTCATTTTGCCAAACAAATAATTTTAACTTATTGCTCTGAGAAACAATGATCTATATCTTCAGTGAAAAAAAGGAACCCAAAATGTCATAAAGGTGACAAAGGGAAACGGGTAGACTCAGGAGTTGAGTGTTGCTGAAGTGTCACACCACAGAGGGTCCCTGTGGGTCTCGTTGTCCACCGTTTTGTGGAGAAGATGAGACCGGCTCTGCAAGGGACTCACATCACAGCAGATGAAGTAAGAACTTCTGCCAGCCACACTGCAAACGTGGGCATGGTCACGGCCCGCACAGGTTCACGTGACAGCCCGGTGAGGGACCTGGGGTAAAAACAGTGTCACACTCAAAGAAACGGCGATTATGTGAAGGAAAACCCAAATTTCCCCTTGATTCGTGCCGGCTCCGGAGGCAGTCCCACTCCCATTCCGTTTCTCCAGCGCAGAGCCACTTCCATCTCAAAGGCTCGCTGCCCCCACGGGCTCCGGGCCTGCAGACAAGTGCCAGACTCCCCGTGCCTCAGTTGTTCTGTCTGTAAAATAGGGATACCAGGACCTAACTCAGGGCTGCTGTGCGATTCAAGGGGGTCGGCAGGGACGCTCAGTGTGGTGTCTGGTACTTAGGCAGCCATCAGGAAACACCAGCCATCGCTATGACGTCGGCACTAATGACACCCCCGCCCCGAGCTCCTGTGTATCGCCTGCATCTGCTCTCTTTCCTCATCGAAGTCCAATAATAATAATAATAATAATAATAATAATAATAATAATAATATCATCTCCTGCTATCCCAACTTAATTTGAAAGTTCCCACATTTCACTCTGTTTCCTTTCATCAGCTCCAATATCTGTTGGTGTCCAAGCCTTCCACTGCCTTTGCCCTTAGTGATGTCATTGATAGTCTGCATGTGGCCACCCCAGCTGTCCCTCTGCCCCCCCCCCCCAGCTCAGGTGTCCCCCGCTCCATTGGACGTGCCCTCTCTCCCTTCCCGCCTTTGGTGAAACTACACACTCCTGGTTTTCCTTCTACGAGCTTTGACGTTTCTAGGCCCCTTTCTACCTCATCGTTTGAGCAGGGAGAGCGTCTCGCCCTTTCCATACTGTTCGTGAAGGTTCTTCACTGAAGATCTCTTAACTGCCACGTTGTCCTTTACCTCCTGCTCTGTGATTTGGGACGGGAACTTTACACAGTACAATTCCCAGTTCCTTCGCCTGATGCCTCCTAGGTGGTCTGCCTGTTTATGGGTCTCTAGAGAGACAACACCTTCTAGAAGGTGGGAGAGGAAGGCTTGCTCTTCCTGTCCCTTTACCCCAGCTGCTCAGTCTGTCCCAGCCCTCCGATAATGTTGGTCACTCTCAGAATCCACCTCCTCTTAGCCCTTCCAGTGCCACCAGGCCGCAAGGGAACCCTTTCTCCAAGTTCCCCGCCGCCTTTGGGACAGATTAGAGTCCCTCTGTTTGGGTTGCCGTTTTCCTGACTGGATCTGGACGGATACGCCCTTACACGGTAAAAGCATCATGGAGCTGAGATGCCTTCTCATCTCATTAACTGATTTTCTTTTGAAATCTTTACTGTGGTACGATTTATATCCCATTTCATTCACTCAAGGCAAATGTACAATAAATTTTGGTAGATTTATAAAGCTGTGAAACTGTCATCACAATCTAATGTTACAACCTCACCATCATCATGCACCCCCAGTTTCCTACGTCCGTTTGCTGCCACTCTCCATGTTAGCGTTCAGCTCTCGGCAACAAGTACTTTGTTTTTCTGTAGATTTGCTTTTTGCGAACATTTCCTATCAGTGGAATCAGGCAACCTATAATCTCTTGTGACCAAATTCTTTCATTCAGCATAATATTTTTTGAGGTTCATCTAAAATGTACCATGGGTCATTTTATTCATTTTATTGTCAAATAATAATCCACTGTGTCTATATACCATATTTTGCTTTATCCATGTACAGGTTGATAGACATTTGCTTCTTTTTTCTTGCTTAATGGCCACTGGGAATAATGCTGCTATGAATATATACAAATAAGTCTTTTTTTGGACATATGTTTTTATTGTATTTGGGGGGGGGGGGGTAGTTCCCTGGCTGGGAATCGAACCTAGGCTGTGGCATTGAGAGCGCTGAAACCTAGCCCCTACACCACCAGGGAAGCCCCCGTGGACATAGGTTTTTGTTTTGTTTTTGGTTTTTTGTTTTTGGTTTTTTTTTTTTTTTTGCTTTTTGGTATGTGGGTAGCTCCCTGACTGGGAATCGAACCCAGGCCGCAGCACAGACAGCGCCAACGCCGAAACCTTAAGCCACTACACCACCAGGGAACTCCCTGGACGTTTGTTTTTATTCCTCTCGGGTGCATAATTAGGAGTGAAATGCTGGCTCACATGTTAACTCAATGTTTAACATTTTCAGAAACTGCCAAACTATTTCCACCATTTACACCATTTTATAATCCCACCAACAATGTATTGGTGTTTCCACTTCACATTCTCACCGAAACATGTTATTTGATTTTAGCCGTTCTTGTGGGTGTGAAGTGATACCTTGTGGTTTTGATTTCCCTAGTAACATGGTTTTGAGCATCTTTCATGTGCTTCCAGGACATGTATCTAACCTGTTTAGTAAAAGGCCTAATGAAATATTTTACCCAAGTTTAACAATTTATTTCCTTATCATGGAGTTGCAAGAGTCTCTGCCCCGTCTCAGACGAATAATCTGAAAATTCTCTCCATCTGTGGCTTTTCTTTTCACTTTCTTAATAGTATCTGGGAAGTATAAATGTTCTTAAGTTTGACACAGTCCTATTTTTTTCCTTTTTCACTTATGATTTTGGGGTTGTATCTGAGAAATCTGCACCTTACCAAAGGTAACCAAGATTTACTCGTCTGTGTTTTTTGAAATGTTTATACTCTTGGCTTCCACATTTAGGCTGTAACATCTGGTCTACTCTTTAACTTTACTTGCTACCTTCACTTGATGACAAACATCTCCAACTCAGCAGTGAAGGTGCTTCTGGAATTGTTCACAGACCTTAGGATTTTCTTTTTCTAGACCCCTTTCCAAGTAAGTGGTGCAATCATCCATTTATTTCCTAAGGACAAACCTTGAGTCACCTTGACTGCTGTCTTTTCCTCACTTCTCCCATCAGCCTTGGGAGTAGTCTGCTGAGCTGCTCCGTACTGTCCCCCTCCCCTGTGCAGAGCCCCCATCCACACTCCACAGAGAGGAGAATGTTGTTCGTAGCACTTGCAAATTTTGATTGTGTTCTGTGTTCTGTTTTGTGCTCTAGGCCCTTTGACAATCTGGGGAAAACCTATAGGCTGCTTCCCAGAAAAATGGTTTTCAACAAAACACATAGCATTATAACGCAAACCACTGAAAGACAGCCATCCAACCATTCTTAATTTGTGAGGTAATAACACAAGGACTTCTTCTTAATCTATTGGCAATCAAACTTAGTGACGTGTTGAGTCACTGTCATACTTACATTGCACGCAGGGACTAGCCTGCACGACGATGGACACACCTGAGGCAACAATAAAGTGGAAATATCTGATTTCTTTCGGTGCCAAAGTCACAGGTTCTTCACATACCACTCTAATTTGTGAAATTTTATGTCGAGGTCCATGGAGGTTAGGATACAGTGTTCACTCATTCCAGTGAAGGACCCCTCAAATTTGCACGCCCCCCCCGGGAGTAGCACCCCGTGGGACCCCGTGTACCCTGACCCAGCCGTGAGAGACGCACGGGATTTGGCACCTGCCGGCCTTTGCCCTTTCAATCTCGTGAACTCAGCTGTAGCCTGGCTCTGTCTTACTCGTATTCGGTCAGGCAGTTCTAGAATATACCAAGCTTGTTTGGCCCACGGGCTCTGCCCTGGCCCCTCTTCTCCGACCATATCATGGTCTCCTCCTGAGAGCAATGTTGTATGTCCTCTTCAGAGCGACCTTCCAGATCAGTCTTGTAAAGCAGGTGCTCTGTTACTGTTCATCAGTGCTTTCCTTTATTTGCCTTAATGCAATTCAGAATTATAACCTTTTACTATTCTTTGCATTTGTTTTATTCGCTTAATATCTTTTTTCTCTTTCATTAAATATAAGCTTGTTAGAGAACCTATTTATGATGCCCTTCATTCTATCCAAACCCTGGCCTACTGAAAGGGCACACTCATGGGTTAGTGTTAAATTAAGAAATCGCTGTCCCCCAGATGCCATCATCTCCCACTGGACTTGCAATAGCTGCCATCCTGCTCCCTTTGCCTGCCTCACTCCAAGGGAACCAGCTGGAGGGTGATCAGAAAACAGGCATTTTCCTGCATTGCTTTGGCTTCACTCACTGGTGTACTTGGACGAACTCCATTGCGCTGACTTCGCCCCTAAGGACATTCCTGGTCTCCTTGTGGCTTTACTTCTTCCACTTCACTTTTCCCCTCTCTCATTAAGGTCCTTGAAGTTACCAAGCTTGTCCCTGCTTTGTGCCTTTTGCTTCTTAGGGAATTAAGTTTTTCTGTCTTTACCACAAGGTCAAGTCCCTTCAGTAGTTCTCAACCTAAATGTCACCCCTCGAGGGAGAACTTGCTAATCAGCTAGGTTCTCCCTTGATGTCCATGACCCACAGGTGTGCCCAGAGCTGAGCTGTACGGGGGGTGTGTGACAGTGAGTGCAGAGCGGGATTTGTCACGACAGTACCAGGAGGGCGTACCTTCCACGGCCCCTATAAATACATTGATAGGGTGAGAGGTCTTGGTTAAAAAGGAACTGCTGTTAGTTCAGACAACTCTTTTCCCTATTTTCTGATTTCTTCTTTATCAGGCAGTCTAGCACTTCCAGCCATGCCCTAGTAATACCTGTGGCCATTTGCGAACTAACTAACTTAAATTCATTCTCTCTCTCTCTCTCTCTCTCTCTCTCTTTTCCTTAGAGAACCCGTGAAACTTAGAACTACCCTAGATGAGCAAAAAAAAAAAAAAAAAAGACATGGCTCCTGCTTTAAAGTACATAGTATAATTTAGTGAGAGAGACATCAAGCCAAGAATAACACAAGTTAGTGTAAAAATTAATGTGTTGAAGAGGCCCATATGATGAAGGCTCAAAATAGAGAAGATTAATAATCATTTAAGTAAATTTGTCAATTAAACATAAGAGATATTATCATTAACTCTTTTAAAGAATGAATCATACATTGAAAACATAGTTTTCCTAGAAATCAAGGTAATGCAAATTAAAATAATGAGATACTGGTCTTCATCTATCAAAGTGACAAAATTGAAAAATAATATTAAATATTAAAAGCCATGTGATACTGTCTCCTAGAGCTGGGAAACAATTAGCCATATGAGGGCTGTCCAGAAAGTATCCAGCCAGGTACTGCAAAAACTAGAGGCATTTATGGCTGGAGTTTTTTTTCCAGACAGCCTTGGTATGTATTATGAACTCCCAAAGGCTTTATTAGACTATTAGGTTAGGACAAAACTTTATGTTCAGAAATCATAGACTTCAACGTTGTTATTTACAGTTGCACAACTTGGATAACTGTGAATTGAATAAGGGAACAAATGATTAAATGAATTATACCACATCCATAGGATAGTTAACTCACATTTTGTTTTGTAAGATTAATGAAAAGAGAAAGTATGCATTATGTTAAGCAAAAGAAGAGACTGAAAATCTGCATACACTGTGTGCTCTTAATTACATATAATTACTGGAGACACATATATCAAAATGATGATGGTAGTAATCTCTAGGCAAAGAGATACTGCATTGTTTTATTTTTCATCTTTCATTTTCTTTATTAAATTGTAAATAATGGATTATTTACAGAATTTGACACACATACCACATCGTATTAGTAGCTTCAGTTTTGTTTTTTTTTATTAGAGAAAACATGCTCAGATCGCAGGCTTCTCAGATAATAAAGGAGACTGCATCCATTCAGGAAGCCCTGTTGAAATCAGACAGATTCGCCTTTTTTAAATTTTATCTTATTATTAAATTTGTTGGGATGACATCGGTTAGTGAAATCATATAGGTTTCAAGTGTGCAATTCTGTAGACCCTACCTGTATGAGAGGTCCTCGACCCAGTGAGATTCGGGTGGTGTTGGGTTATTAGCGCGATGCTTAAAGATGCTAACAATAGACGTTTGAAACAAAGTTTTTGAATTATTAACGAAATTGCAAGGGCAGAACCAAATGAGTCCGTGGAAGTTGTGATCTTAGGAAAGACCAGGCGAGAATACTGAATTTTAATGAAGTCCGCAGTAACACTGAAATGCGTCATTGAATTTGCCATTAACCTTTCTGGTACGCCACTCGGAGGTCTTTAAATTCTTAGCACAGCGCACCATTTAAGGACAAGGACAGGTGACTGCCTCGTGTACATGAGCACACTAACTGAAACATGGCCGAGGACGAAATTCGGGGAGGCGGTGTGTGAAGAGAGGGGGAAGATTCCAGAAAGGAAATGATCACAAAAGCACGCAGAAGACACAGAACTGAGCAAACGTGTGGTACTCCCATCCACGTTTCAGACTTAACACATCGATTTTTAAAACTAAGAGAAATTTTTCAAATGATTAATATGTGGTCAGAGATCGGACCAAGAAAACGTACTTGAATCACACAAAGATTCCTTCAAGTATTCACATAAAACCAAATCATTTTAAATTTCAAGAGAAGTCCTGCGGGAGGGGCAGTTGAGGAGTGAGGTCGTAGTTGGAAGTGAAGTTGTCACACGCGGGCAGCTTTCAAACGATTTACGACGTCTCTGCCACATGCTCCGGCAGTGGTGACTGTGACCACCCCGGGGACCCCTCACAGCCCAGGCCCAGGCCCAGCCCGGCGGCCCAGTAGCATGATGGAGGAGTCTCAATCATGGGGCACGCTTCCTACTGGACTCCAGAGTTTGGAGTTGACTTTATTTTCAGTTCTGTAGTCACTGGAATGTCACCAGGAATTCAGAGGCAAGGCTCCCAGCTGAGAGGGGAATACAAGGGCACTAGGAACCCTTTCCTCTCCTCCCAGCCACCCCCACAGTGGGGGCATCTGGTCCACACCGTGGGCCAAGCCGGTTACCGAACGCTGGTGACGCCCTGCACCAGCTGCGTCCCGAAGCGAGGCCATCCGTTTTCTTTGCTGCTGTAACGACATTCCCCATGTGCGGGGTTAAAACAGTGTAAATGTGTACTCACAGCTCTTGTGGGTCAGGAGTCTGGTGCGTTGAGTGGGTCACCTGCCTAGGGTCTCATACCTGAAAACAAGGTGTTTGCAGGACAGGGTTCCCCGCTGCAGGCTGTGGGGAAGCATCCACGTGCTTCCAAGATCACTGAAGCTGCTGCTAGGATTCAGTCATCGCAGTTGTAGGGCTGTGGGCCATGATTCTCTCCGGCAGCCAGCCAGAGTCCCAGCTTTGCTCCCAGAGACTGTCCCCACCCCTCTTCATCCTTTCCATGTGACCCCCCAACTCTGGGGGTCAAGACCCTCTCATACTTCAGATCTCTGATTTCTCCTACTGCCACACCTCTCCGATTCCAGCCAGAGCAAGTTCTCTCCCTTAAGGACCTTTGTGAAAACCCAGAGAAACTCACCATTTATGAAGTTAGGACCAGTGATTACGTAAGCAAAGTTCCTTCTGCCATGTGAGGTTATTTATTCAGAGGTTCTGGGGATTAGGATGTGGACATCTTAAGAGGTCATTCTGCTTACTACACAACAATACTGGATGTATGTCAGATAACTTCTTACTCTGTGTGTGTGTGTGTGTGTGTGTGTTTGCATGTCTGCATGCACTGAGTTTGCAAATTAGAATGAATTGATGAAAGTCAACGAACTACAACCATATTTTGTATCTTTTCAGAATAGCTTTAATTACTTGGCCATTTACGATTTATTATAGCTTTAAATTACAAATTTGTCAAATCCATCAGAGCCATAGGATTTCAAGGAAAACTTACGGCGTTTGCTCTGTTTCATTTATCAGTATTGTGACAAAAACCAACAAGCGAATCAGTTGACAAGAATTATTCAGTCATTAGCAGCTACTTTTCTGTCATTATATTCAAGAAACCAAGCATATACTGATAACCAGTATTTCATTAATTTCTCTCTACCACAAAAATGCAAAATCTTTCCCAACTTGTTAGTTAAAATGTATTTAGCGAGGGGCTAACATATATTTAATTTTTAAAGATGAATCTGTCTTTTGACCATGGAGACCAATTCTGTAATGCCAGCCAGTGTCCCAAGTGCGTCCAGCACGCATGTCGGACCACATCACTTGCACGCTGACGTGGGAGGGTCTGCTGCTCGCTGGGACTGGCCACCACTTGGGAAGACCCCGAAGACTTCTGCACTACGTGTTGGCATCAGGTCAGCCTTTCTTAGGACACTACTCCAGTTGCTGTGACCGAATCCCTGCTTTTTATTCTCTCTTTGGAGAAGCTATGCCTTCCCATCCAATTAGGAAATGAAAAGCATTAAACAATGTCGCCCCGTGTTAGCGTGCTACCCGTCTTAACTTCCTGTTGCTGCTATCAGTGACCACAGATGGAGTAGCTGACACCAGCACGAAACTTTTGTCCTACAGTTCTGGTGGTTAGAGGCTTGAAATGGGTTCCACGGGGCAAAAGTCAAATGAGCTGCAGCGCTACATTCCTCTCTGCTGTGTCTAGGGGAACGCCCATTTCCTTGCCTTTTCCAGGATATAGAGGCCACCCATAGTCCTTTGCTCATGGCTCCCATCCTCAAGTTCAAAGCCAGTAAGGGCCACAGCGAGTTACTGTAACCCTGACCCCTTTGCCATCCTCTTTCACACTGACGGACCTTGTGATTCTATCGGACCCATTGACATAGTCCAGAATATTCTCCCATGTACCGTTAGCCACCTCGGTCCCCTGTCACGTAACACTCTCCCAGGTGCTGGACGTCTAGGACACATGTCAGCCGCTGAGAGAAGAGGCGGGGAGTAGCCACGGCTGTTTACCAAACAGGCGTTTGTTCTTTAGGGGATTGGTTTCGATTTTTGTCGTGGAAATTATAAAACTCCTTTGAAGGATTTTATGCAGTAAATGGCCATGGTCATGTCCACATTTTAGGAAACCATTCCAGAAGATTCAGGTCGAATTGGTTGGGCTGGGATTTGAGGAAAAGGAAACAGAGGAGAGGGAGGGATATTAGTAAATAAGCTATTAGAGTAATTTAATAGGAAAGAAACCACTGGAAGGTGTTACCTAGGGCAACAGACCAAAGGTAGGGCGCCCTGCAGCCCTGAGGGAGGAGGGCCTGCCCAACCCGGGACGGCGCGTGACGGCACGAGGGGGCTCCGCGCTGTGGGCTGTGGGCTGGAGTCGGGCTTGCTCCCCGGGTCTCTCACTGCGGTAATCAGAGCCGGGCGGTGTAGCCCCCCAGGGGGCTCCTCTACTGATCGCGTGAGCCCTGCGGGCTATTTAACGCCCCCAGCAGCCAGCCTGCTCCCATTGCCGTGGCTAAATGGGGTCCCGCGACTAGGGCCTTAGGAGCGTGGAGTCCTGTGTGCCATCCTGTTCAGTAAGAAGCGCTGCAGATTCGCGGGACACAGGTAGGGTGCCAGCGCTACTTCCGGGAGAAAGTGAAGGTTCCGGAAAGCCATTTGACCAGGTGCTGTCACTTGGCTCTGTTAAGTGTCTGCACCATTCTACGCGGCCACGGGCACTGCCTGGCTCCCACACCCACGTGTCTAGGACACTTGGCACGTCAGTCACTTTTTTAATACTCTGAAGTGTATTAAATAGAATCCCAGGTTTTAACGAGCGTTTCTTTAAGGAACCGTCATATTCCTCTTAATCATGTAGAGTTTGCCCATTTATAGATTTAGGTTTTGTCTCCTTCCTTGTTAATTCTAGAACTTTGTTTTGTATTCTAGGTACCAGACACTCCTTTCCTTTGCACATACGCACGTATTACCTTCCAAACGCCAGTGATCTGTTAACCCTGTCTGATTGATCCTTTTAAACACAACTCTTTAATTTTGATATATCAAATCCATTAATTTTTCACTTTATGTTGTGGGGGGTTTTGTTTTTGTTTTCATTTGGTTTAGCCAGTCCTTCACCATATAGAGCACAGTGACATTCTTCTACAAGTGACATTACCTGTGTAGTAATACTCGTCACATTTGAGTTTTTAATCCATCTAAAGTCAAAAGTAAAGATTAAGCTTTATTTTTCTCTTTTTGACAAACAACTTTCCCCCAGATGTTTAATACTTCATTCTGTCCTTTTGATTTAGAACTACTTTGTCATAAACCAAGTTCTTGTAAAGTTATACTTCCAAATCATACTTGTCCCTTTTTTATTGTTAGATTCTCCAAACTTTTATGTTGTTTAAATGAGAAATTTCTTTAACATGGAATTCATTTCTTTGGAATTCTTTCCAAAAACATCTATTGGGCGTCTACTATGTGTTAAAACTTGGTGTCAGAATTAAATGCTGTCTCTGTCTTCATGGACCTTTCCATCAGGTAGTCCACCATTGGTTGGGGGATCACAAATGGGTGGTGTGATAAGACAGGAAGAGTCAGGTGTCGTCAGATTGTGGCAGGAGCGCCTGGGGAAGCCTGGGGTGGGTCAGACCGCACTGTGGGACTGCCATCGCCACCTGAGAGCTAAGTGTGGGGCGTGACCAAATAGAGACGGATGACGGATGAGGCATGTTTCAATCAAATGAAGCACTGTTCTGAAGGACCTGGAGTACACGGAGGTGGTGGGCCACTTCTCTGGGACAACTGAGTCTGAGAAGATGAGGGGAAGTCTCTTACACTATGGACTAGAACGATGTCTTCTTCCACATGGGCTCATACCTTAGGAATTCGGGTGCACTTTAGATCTCTGGCGACCATGGCTCATGAGATATCAAAACTGTCCCACTTCAAAGAAAACTTCACCATAATCGAGGCCACATACTTGAGTGCTAATATAATATTTGCTCAATACCTGTGCATCTCGTTGTAACTTTCTTGAATAGGTAAATTCATATTTTGTCATTTGATTTTCTTCAGAGCAGTTAAAAACACAAGTATGAAATTATAGAACTGCATGGGATCAAAAAATAAATTTATGAAAAACAACATCTAGTGTTGAACTACCAAACATAAGCTTAAACATGTTTAATATCTACCCCTTAATAAATTCCTATGGTAATAATGACTAGATTAAATGAGGCAATAATAATTCATGGCACATATATAATATGAACAGATATTTTAATCCCAAACCCAGACATAAGTTAAAACTAGTTACATATTATTGTTCAGCTCAATACACTATGCATGTATAGTTTGATTGTAGAGACATAACTAGATAAGTCAATCGTATTCATCCCTTTAGAACATTTTACTTTACTCCATTTCTATTTGTTCTGCTCAGTGATAAATTGATTGCTGCTCAGTTCAGACACAGAATCAAACACCACGGGACCATGACAGCAAAGTGATGTTAGTAGGTCAGCACAAATCATACTCACTAATTTAGACTTTCATATATGAACAAAAAAGGATAAAATGGGACAACTGAGTCATAATTTTCATATTATGCCATATTAGAGGACTCACAAATATGGACAAGTATTTGATATCATGTCAAACATTTATTTTTCCAACCCATGAAAGTGTGCATCACCATAAGTTGCCAATTTACATTGCTATGGCAGGCTTTGGAGAGCTGTGCACAAAAGGTGTTGGCACACCAGACACAGGAGAATAGAACTTGAGCTTTCAGAGAGGAGGGAGTTAGGAGATGTGGCACTTGGCCGGAATCAAGACTATGTAAGATTAAATGTAAAAATACAGGATTGGAATTGTAGAGACTTAATCATTCAACAGGATTCAGGCAATCTTAATTTTAAAACAAAAAAACTAAAGGAAAACTCCATCCACTGGTGTTATTTCTACATCTTCTTGAAGGACTGGAGGCAATTCAGCGAAAGTCAAACAAGAACATCAGAGGGCATGGACTTATGCATGGGATGGGCTGAGTGCTCAAAGGATGTGGGTGTTTTTCTTACAGAATAGAAGCAGTCACCCTGCGCCCGTTAATGACTAAGAAGCAATTAGCACAAAGAGTTTTCAAACGTCTTTTAAAAATGATCATAGCATTTGAAGGAGTCATCAAGGTTTCATTCATTATAAGGAATAGATATAGCACTTCCACATTTTCAATGTACTTTATGGTCATTAGCAGGAAAGTTTTTTCCCTGAAGAGAAATAATGGAAATGCATTCTTTGTCCCCCCGCCCCGACTATATAAAATCTTCTGTGTACCTTTACTTGGCTTGTAGTGGACTTAATTCCTTGTTTTCGTTAGTATCTAGTGGAAGTCTAAACATTTATGATTTGTACCTGTGTATTTACAGAATGATTTAAAACATCCTTAAGGAGTTAGTATTCAAATATCATTAAATATTTAATACTGAAGAGACGAACCTTAAGAGTTAGCTTCTGTTCTAAGAGAACAGCATTAAAGAAGACAGCAAGAACTTACTGAAACTGCAGAACCAGAGCAGCACCAAAGAAGGAGAATCAGAAACCAAAAGCATCGCCTCACAGGACCAATGACTAACCAAAACGCACCCACCATTGTCTTGCAAGGAAACTGCTGGTATTGACAAATGTGTAAGCTCCCTGCAGGAGGCCCGAGGTTACAGGAAGGAGAGAAACCAACGTAAACCTTCAATCTCACAGTAACCGTTTAAGGTACAGGTGAAGAGAGGTTTGTTTGACGTCATAGTCCAAAGAACAGAGTAGGTGAATGTCAGAACAAGGAGTCCAGCTGAATCTAAGTGTCCTCCCCTTCTTCTGCTCCTTCAGATTCTGTCCCTCAAAGAACATGGCTTTGTCCCCAGTGTTCTTTCATGTAAACTTCAAAACAAATACTTTCCGAAACGAGGGGCATAGTCAGATAAGGAGGGAAAGCCAGAGAAAATTCTGCTTTGTGGCACAGCCTCGTGATTTTCCCACATACTGCGTCGTGTTATTTATATGCAGGCAGGAAAGCAGAGGCACATTTTGGGAGAAAACTGGGGTATATATGGTGCTTCGGAAATGATTAGCCAGCCGCCAAGAGTAGTTCACATCTATTAGTCCTTGAAGGGCCTCAAACAGGGCTTAACTCTTACTACGATCTTGGTATAATAGATTAATGCTCGTGCCCTGTATCTAAGGGGGATACCCTGATGGATTGATCCGAGTTGCCATTTATATAGCTATCATTTCTCGGTATATTGAAAGCTGCTAAGTATTGGAATCAACTATACTGACTTGACCATTTTATTGCAGTATATTGAATTGGATTCTCTGAGATTCTTGTTTTCCAAACACTGAAAGGACCAGATATAAACTATGTCTGACAAGTAAAGAAAAGATGGAGGAGTTCAATAACTTGTTAAACTGACTTGAATGCAAGCTATTCCCTTAAAATAAATTTTTTATAGAAAAAAATTGGCTTAGGCACCATCACTGAACAACTTCCTTTTATATCTTTTCATCATTCAGGGTACATGTATCTACCACATGCAGTATTTTAAATTAAACAATTTTCACTATTACAGTAATTACTAGCTCGATATTTAAATGGACTCAGTATAGGTGGATAAGCAGGGTTAAGGCTGGGAATTAACTGTAGGAGAAAGTATCATATGTACTAGCCCATTTTGAGTAATTAAAGAAAACAATTTAAACATTTTATAGAACTTGATGATGTGCTACATCATCAAATGTCTATCCTAAATTTAATATCATACAGTTTCATTTCCATAAAGCTCTATTTTTGACCATTTCCTTAGGCTGGTTTGTTACAAGGAGTTTCATGCAGGGCGTCAGTTGAACAGACTCACGGGACTACTATTTGAATAAAAGTAATTAATGAATGGTGGAAACTTTCCTGGGTGCATCATGTCATGGCATCCCACTTTTATGAGTAACACGGAAAGTTATTTATAGCAGTGGTTGGTCCTCAAACTTTGTCTTGCTCAAATCACCAGGAGAGCTTGTTAAAAGTCTGTTGGGCCTCATTCTCAGAGATTCCGACACATGAGGTCTGAGAACAAGATGGGGGCGGGGGGCGTGGGGCTGAGCAGGGGTCTTATCTCTAACGAGCTCCCTGCAGAAGCTGGTGCTTCTCCTGAGTGACCAGACTTTAAGAACCATTACTACAGAGAAAGCCACTAACGGTGTTGAGCCACCAGAATGTTCCATAAAATACGTCATAACAAAATTTACCAGACTTAGTAAAGTCATTAGGAACCCATATTAGGAAATATGATTTCACTTTAATGAACAATTTACAAATAATTATTTCAGAAGCCTTCACCATAGACATTGTGTGACATGAATACATCTTCTAAGTATTTCTTTGAGCTGACCAGTCAGATTTGCACTGACCACACAGATAAATAAGGCTTTCAAGATGTGAGTTGACTCTCAAATCTAGGCTAATCCTAATTTGATTAAATTAAGCACTGAGGTAAAAGTTTGGGGATGCATGAAACCCAGAAACCAAGTGTTATTCTACTCACCCTTTAGTCATTGTTAAAAAAATCGTAAAACAAAATATAAACAGAATGACATTTATTTCTGCTGTTTCTGGAACTTTAGAAGCCTTATAACCTGACAGATTTTAGTGTTCTGTGATTTCTTTTCTATGAGTCACCCACATCAGATATCTTGTTAATGGGAGATAAAAATAGCAGAATGAAGAAAATAAATCTGATGCATGTGATTAGCAGGTCATTGTCATATATATATATATATATATATATATATATATATATATATATATATATATTTATTTATTTATTTATTTTTTTAACCATGATCAATGTAAGGGCACCAAATGAGATAAGACTTTCTCAAATTATCTTTGTTAAAATAGAAGGGAGTGATAGATTGGAACAAAATACACATGTTTCTTTAAGGGAAAATATTAATTTGCTAAGTTCATTGCTTTGAGGTGAACTTCTATAATTTTTTCAACAAAAGAATGAATGAAAAATATAAAAATTTTCTTTGACCAAATAAAAGGCAACTCTGGGATAATTATCCAGGAACTAGACCCAAAGCAGAGAGATCATGTTTAAGGTCTAGGACACACTTAATATGTAACTGATCATGAGAAACAATTTTAAAATCTAAACAGTTTATAATTAGGAAACTTCTAGTTGTTTATCTTTGACCCATGTGTTCCCCTTTTCCTGATAGTTTGAGGTTATAGTCATAAATTCATGTCATCAGAATCACTCATCTCCCTTTATGTGTAGTCCTGCAGTGTGATACCATCACGGTGATCAAGGAAACAGTTACGAGTATATTTAGCGACCCCAGTGGGCCCAGGAAACATACACTGTTTCCCTATGTTGAGGTGGACCATAAGCAGATTAGCTATGGATGCTAATTATTAATTCCCAATTATTTGCATAGGGCCACATGGGAATACATTCAACTGTGGAAAATATCCAATTATTTGACTATAATAATTATAGAAGATAATCAGTGACTTGAAACAAGTGCTAATGACATTTTTTTGACTAAATCCATGTGGAAAATGTGTACAGATACAGTGAAAATGAGCAGTGTGACAGCTGTAGCAGGAAGAAGCGGGTGAATTTCATGTTTCGAGGGACAGAGAAGCTCAGAATAAGCCTAGAAATCACAAATGAATGTATTTATACCTCAAGGGTGGGAAAATGAATCAGTGTGGAAAAAGAGAACACCAAGTGCCGAAATGGTGGCCCCCAGGGCCCTGTTTATGGCAAGACTGAGAGGCATGTAAGATAAAAGAAAGTATTAAAATACTTAAGTCTAAATGATCACTGCGTAGGTAAACTGTACATGGATGCACTGCAAGAAGGCTAAAATTTTAATTGTACTGGAAAGAACTTCTACTTCTAGCCAAGATGATATAAGAGGGACTAGATTCACTCTTTCACCTGAAACGATTACAGAACAGAAGACAGGAAGCAATAGCTATCATAAGACATCAGGCAATAAAGGTCCGTGATCTCTGAGAGACACAAAACAGGTTAGGTGAACCCGTACAATGTCCCTGGACTTTGCACCAAAGAAGATACATAGAGAGCAAAAACAAGCACCCAACCAGTCAGTAGTCACGAGATAAGTGCAAATTCCAATCACAACTCCTATAAAGCTATCTATTTAAATGTCTAAAACTAAAAAGACTGACCATGCCAAGTACTGGTGTGGGTGGGAGACACCTGGCATGTCCACATACTACGGGTGGGAAGGTCAAATTGTACAACTACCTGTAGAAGAGTTGGCAGATCCTTATAAATGTAAACGCACACCCACCACAAGACACAGTCATCCTACTCTTAAGGAAGCTAAGAGCATAAGTTCATACGAAGACTTTTTCACCGATGTTCATAGCAGCTTCATTTGCAGTAGCCAGAAATTAAAACCCTTCAAATGTCCACCCACAGGATTGCATTGTATCAATCCAATGAGATGATAATCAGTAATAAAAGGAAGAAACTGCGTATGAGTAACATGGGTGAATACTGAAACATTTAGGCTGAATAAAGAAAACTCGGTAAGAAACAACTCATGGTGTATGATTCCATTTACATAAACTTCTAGAAATGTAGTTATCTGTGGAGACTACAAGTAGATCAGTGGTTACCTGCAGTTGGTGGGGACCTGAATGGGCAAGAGGAAAAGATGACAAAGGAATACAGAGAAATTTGGCGTGGTGATGGCTATTTGCATTTTCTTGATGATAGAAATCTACACATGTACACACACATGTGTGAAAATGTCATGCTGTACACTCTAAATATGTGCTGTATATTGTAGCTAAATTACATCCCAATGAATCTGTAAAAAAAAAAAAATGATGCTTTAAACAAGCAAATAATTCAGTGTGTAAGACTCATTGTTTACATGACCTTATATCTCTTTTGGAAACAGACAACTTTCTGGGAGTAGGGTTGTGGAAATTGTAGGGATTCAGAGTTACAACTATAGCCTGACTATGAGAAGCTTTGGTTCTCCAGAATTTCAAAAAGTTGTTTTTCCCAAAGAACTACACTTTCGGATTCATAAGGATGAATTTTCCTTTTATGTCTGAGAATGTGGAAGTAACTTTTCAGAAATAGGCTCTGTTATACAATTTGAAGGCTTTGACAAGCAAAGAATTAGCAATAACTAGAAACTTAACAACAGAGAATTAGATCAAAGTTGGTCTTCGAATTTTTATGATATATCACATAGCCCCAGCTGTGGAGGAAACTAAGGCATGCATGGGAAGCAGCTATATCCAACGATAACACACTGATATCTCTGTGCTTTGGTTGTTTCAGTGTATTGTATCAAAGGTGTAATGGCTGAAATTCTCAGTGCCACTCATTATAAAGCATTAGTTACTGTGATTTTGACTTCTCTGATCAGCTCTGGAGCTCTGGCCTCCCATTCATTGAAAGTCTTGTGAAAAAATCTCTTACAGTAGGAGGAAATAGAAGAAAATTCTAACATGGCTTGATTACAACCTAAAACTACTTCAAATGTGTCTGCAAGGATCATAACCAATAAAACTAATAGCATACATTTATTAATTGAAAGAAATGATGCTCTTCAGGGATTTATAGTATCTGGGTTAAAATATTTGGAGATTAAATATATCATCTTAAACCTAAAAGGCTAAAGTAAACTTAGATATACAAAGTAAGTTTGTAAATCACCTGAGTTTGGATCAAACAAAACAAGAGGCCAGAGAGTTTAAAATTAACAACTCCATGACAAAATAAATTAATAGCTATTTTGAAGGAGTTACTGAGGTTAAAATACGCACTGTCCTTAGGTTCATGCCAAATGAGATGTCATTATTTTAATAGTCTCATGGTGCTGGCATCGTGCCTTTTTAAGTTCTGCCTTGGATAAAGGATTGAGCAAGGATAAACTGTGCATTAAGTAGTAAAACCTGTGACCTTCACAAATGATAGGCAGAATTAAGTGAGATATATTTCAAAGATTACAAAAAGGGGAGGAAACAGCCTACTTTGTTTTCCAAAATATTAATAACAGTCTTACTAATAAATTGTGGGTGCTTCTGACTTTACAATATTTATGTTACGGAATAAAGAGAACCAGCCTCTCCGCAGCCCCAAACAATGACAATAAGGAGTGACAGTGATCTTTGTTAGAGCCCCTGCAGAGGAGCAGTGATCATCTCAAATCCACGGCAGGGACTGCAGACCAGCCTCTCCCCGGGCTTCCCCAGACACAGACCTCTAGGACAAAAACATCGCCAGTTTAGTTCATCAATCTTTACTGAATATTATTCTGAGTATAAAATTTAAAAAAAAAAAAAACATAATTAGGAAAAAGGACTTTGCGATGCTAGCATTGTGAATCTCTTCTGCTGTGTGTCTTAGGAATATGAAGTAAATAGTCAAAAAACGGCAAAGAAAGAGGCCTCCACTGAAGTTGGCCCAATTAACCCCTGTGCCTCGGAATACAAAAGGAATCTTTTCTAAGACCAGGTCTCCTTGTGTGGCACTCCGAGGAGACGACCACTCAGTAGCCAGTGTTGGATGGTACTCAGAACCTTACGGGGTTCTTCTCACTTTGAGTTTAGATCAGCAGACTCATTGTTAACTCAGATTTCCTTTCTCAACAAAATCAGCAACATTGGAATTTACACTCTCTTTTTCTTACAACAATGCTCCCCTTTCCTGATGCTATGAAAGTCACGATCCCCAACATTTCTTCTGGTTTATGTTCCAGTTCACAAAATTAATATTGATTTTCACATACAGAGCCTACACAGACGCGATATGGTCAGTCTTGTCTCCTACGTACATAACGTGAGCCAAGGACTCATGCTCTGCCTATGACTACTCTCATCCAAGTGTTAAAAATCTTCCTGCTACCATCTTCGTGTCCCTTCCTCAGTGGATCCTTAGGTTATTTTTAGATCCTGGCTGTTGTAATTGATGCTGCTATAAACACGAGGGTCCATATATCTTTTTGAATTCATGTTTTCATTCTCTTCAGATAAATACTGAGAAGTGGAGTTGCTGGACCATATGGTAGTTTATTTTTTATTTTTTAAGGAACCTCCATACTGCTTTCTGTAATGACTTTATTACTTTACATTCCTACCAACAGTGAGAAAGCGTTCCCTTTTCTCCACAGCCTCTCCAGCACTTGTCAGTCCGTGTCTTGTTGATAATAGTCATTCTGACAGGTGTCAGGTGATACCTCATTGTGGTTTTACTTTGCATTTCTCTGAATATGAGTGGTGGTATCTTTTCAAGTATCTGCCAGCCATCTGCATGTCTTTTTGGAAAGAAGTCTATTCGGAAGTCCATTTCTTAAATCAAATTGTTCGGATTATTTTCCATTGACTTATATGAGTTCTTTATACATTTTGACAATTAGACTTTGACATTATAAGATAATTCCTTAATAAAAAAGAATTTGGTGTAAATTAGATATGAGGCAAAGTAGAATAAGGAGTTGTCGGTGAAGCAAGGATTTCTCCTTTCACTAGATGAATGATATTGTTACTACCTGAGTATGAATAATTGGAATAATAAGCTTGGGGCACAAACTTTGATGAAATAATACATTTTTCTACAGGCATTTTGAATTTGAGGTATGTTGAGACATCTAGATGGTGGGTTACAAGTGTAGGTCAAGGCCTCAGGATAAAGAATGAAATGGAGATAGAAAATTGAAACATCATGTACTTGTGAAAATAAGATACTTCAAAGAAAGGACAAGATTGTTGGAAGAACACTGAGGAATACTTTATTAAAGAAGCAAGGAAATGAAGGTGAGACAGGAAGGAACTAGAAATAACTGATGTAAAAAAAAAAGTTAAGATGGCAAATAAGTATATAAAAAGGTGCTCCAGATCACGTCTCATGGAAACGCAAATTAAAACAATTTTACCTCTATATACCTCTTAGAAATGACCAAAATCTAGAATGCTAATACCGCCATGCTGATTAGAATGTTTTTGGCTGTTACATCTTTTTCTATATTATTAATTTCATTTTATATTAATATATATTGTATAGTGTGCATTGTTCACTTACAGTATATAGTTGTGTCTTTTTCAAAATGTAGTTTGAAATCACTGCCTTTTATTGGATTGTTTTTGCTATTTATATTTAATATAATTTTGTCGTGATCTGGCATAAGTCAGTCATCTTAATACTTGTTTTCCATTCCACTTCTCTTCTCTGTTTCTCTGTTACTCCTTCCTCACCTCCCCTTGGCTGGCTTAGCTATTGTTTACATTTGGATTCTTTCATCTTTTTAGGCATATCTATTATTTTATTGTTAATTTTCAGTGTTTATAATCATTTAGCAATATTTCACTTTATCAGATTGCTTAATTTCAAAACTTAATCACTTCATGTTTTACTGATGGTGCTCCTTTTTTGTCAATGGTAAAAAAAAAAAAAATTGTCTCATTTCACTTACCTGTTTGCATCTGAGGACTTCTGTGTATTCTCTGGAGAGTGTTACTGTCATTTGCGGTTCTGATATGAGATACTCCACTACTACGAGAAATGGCAAGACCCGTTCGTTGTATTTTATACACAGTATGACATGGATTAGAATTTTCAGAATACATAATACAACAATATTATCATATATCTCTAGAATGTTATTATTACAGCTACTCCACAGAGGTCTTTTTTTGTTTACTTGCTTGTTTTCTTTTAATTTCACATCATGATGCTTATGTTGGATCTAGGATTCACAGTTTTAACACTCAGGAATGAATGAATTTTTAATCAATGACTCATTGTTCATTTGAATGATATTAATAGTCCTATCTCGGAGTTCCCTGATGGTGTAGTGGCTTAAGGCTTCAGCGTTGGCACTGTCAGTGCTGCGGCCTGGGTTCGATTCCCAGTCAGGGAGCTACCCACATACCAAAAAGCAAAAAAAAAAAAAAAAAAAAAAAAGTCCTATCTCTTTTTCTGCTAGTTTTTATTTTTGTGCAAAACAATAAACTTCAGGTATATACTACATGCAACTCAGAAGCATATCTTCAGGTTTACTGAGTCTTCATAGAAGAGAGGGTGTCTTATCTTCCCTGAAGAAGTTTGCCATGTAATTGAGTACATCCAACATGTTAAACTAACTTTCAGATTTCTAGCCTAGCAATAAGGAGACTGTGCATTTACTAGTCATAAGGCTTAGCAAAGGAGATCATTTCTATTTTAAACTCATTACTCTATCTTCTCTTACTCTAAATTAATGTAGTTGTTAAGCTAGGACTCTTGAAGACCACTCATTATATAGAATTTTGATAGAGTCATTTGAGATCCATGCAAAAAGTGTATTGAAAAATATTCTTTGTTTTTTTTTGTTTGTTTGTTTGGTTCCCTGGGTGGGAGTCGAACCCAGGCCGCGGTGTTGACAACGCTAAAGCCTAGCCACTATGCCACCAGGGAACCCCTGAAAAATATTCTTTGAATTGAAATAAGGACTTTGAACTCTTTCACATACTTTAATAGAAAATTCCCAATACCACTGCTTCAAAGTTCCCTCTTTGACATACTTTGTTTTTTCTTTGTTTTGTGGGTATGTGTGTATCGGTTGATATATATGTGTCTATTTGTGCTTGAAAAGGTTGTCATGTAACCTACAATCTCTCTGGGATTTTCTGTTAATCATCTGCTACAATTATCTTGACAAAGAAAAAAAAAGAAAGAAAAGTACTCAGTACATTTACCGTGCATTTATGTTTCACACTATGTCTAAGTAGTTAAATGTCATTACATGGTGATTGTCAGAGAACTAAAGCATTTGCATGGACAAATGAATTTATGGTATTCCATCCAAAATTGAAATATACAGCCCTAATCTGAAAAACCTAGTTTTTCACTCGAAATAATAGACCATCTGGCTACTTCTGAATTATCATTTTTTTAGAATGTTTGTCATTACTCTTCAGGTTAAAGTGGGTTTCTTTTACACCATCAAAATGCAAGCACAGTTTCAGAATACAATTTGCATCATGCATCTAACTCAGTTCCTTCTTAATACATTTTATAGCATGTATATCAAAATTATTTCAAAGTAACTTAGCTCTTCTGAACTGACTGAAGTGAGAAATTCTCATATAAAAGGTGAAAGAGCACAAGATAGAGCAAAATATCTCATGGGTCATGTGAACCACCATATATTTTCAAGTTGCTAAGGGCCCAGGCAGCCTTGTAAAACTAGCAATTGCTCTCAAAATGGTCTCTTTTCATCCCTGTGTATTTTATGCTTATTTGAGAGGCTCAAAAGAGCTAGATTTATTTGCTTGTAGAATACAATTTATATGTTAGTCTCTCGTGTTCAATTTTACATTTTCCAAAGTGCACTAAATTTAATAAATCTAAGTTAACAGTTCTCCAGTGAATACAGGCAATTGTCAAAACAACATCCTATTTCTGAGCTGTTCAGAGGTTATGGTATGAACTCTAGAATCATGACACTGAGGCTATTTAAGCACAGTATTCAAAATGGCTTTCTGTTGCTAGCAAATTATATGCAATTAAAAATTAAATTATTTGATTTAATTTTAGCTTTAAGTATAAAGCTTGAAAAATCACAATAAAACATTTAGAAATTGAAAGTCAAGGACTGTGGATGCCTGCAGAAATACACAAAGAAATATATTAATATGTTTTTAGATAGCTCTATTACATGAACCCTGAATTACATTCTGTTGCTCTGCACGATGATAATGAGCATGGTACTTGAAACGGTATACACTTCATGCAGAACAATAGTCTTTAAAGGTGACTCATAACCACAGCTTCAAAATTGATTTGAAAAATAAAAAGAGGAATTTTTTTTATTAATGTAGATAAGCACCTAGAAAAACAAGTATTCATAATTTTAGGTGGAACCTCCATACTGTTACCCACAGTGGCTGTACCAGTTTACATTCCCACCAGCAGTGTATGAGGGTTCCTTTTTCTCCACAACCTAACATGTGTTATTCCTTGTCTTATTGAAGATAGAATTATCATATGACCCAGCAATCCCTCTTTTGGGAAACTACCCCAAAGAATCTGAAAACATATATCCATAAAAATATAGGTACCATTCTGTTCATTGCATCACTATTCGTGGTGGCCAAGACATTGAAATGACTAAAGTGTCCTTCAGTAGACATTTGGATAAAAAAGATGTGGTACACATATATAGTGGAATACTGCTCAGCCATAAGAAAAGATGAAATATTGCCATTAGCAACAACATGGATAGATCTTGCATTTATCATGTTAAGTGAAATAAGTCAGACAGAAAAGGTCAAGAACCATATGACTTCATTGATATGGAGGATATGAAATTGAAAGCAACAAATGAATAAGAAAAACCAACAAGCAAAAACTCACAGACACAGACAACAGTTTAGTGGTTACCGGGGGTGGGGGTGGGGGTGAAGGGGTTGGGAGAGGGTGGTCAAATATATGATGGAAGGTGAACTGACTCTGGGTGGTCAACATACAATGGGACATATGTACAATGTATCATAGGGTTGTACACTTGAAACTGATATAATTTTACTAAACAGTTACCCCAATAAATTTACTAAAAATGTAATAAAAGAAAGAACCAAGTATTCATGTAAGATCTTTTCAGTGTGATGTAGAAGTTCATCTTTAAAGATTTAAAAAGTCCTTACTAAAATAAAATAAATTTTATTGAATCTGTTAGATAAAACCTCTTTCCCAGGAATAAAAAAAATGGTAAGATATGTTTAGGGATCTTCTAACCACTGTTGTTTACATAATGCCCTATATACTCTCATGGCCAGGTTCAGTCAAACAGGTTGTGGGTTTGCTTTATTTTCCCTGCAATTCAAATAACCACCCAGTAATTTGCAAAGGGACAATAATCTCTTAGTTTACAAACTCCCCCATTGCTTGTTAACTGAGAATTAAGTCCTGGAATTCAGTTTGATAGGAAGGTAAAATACATATATCCATACACACACACAAAGAGATGACTATCCAACACATAGCTTATTTTCTTTCGTTTGTAATTCTGGTGGTGTTTAAAACATCTAAAAACTTTCCAAATCGCAGTAATTTGCACAGTGTGAATAAGAAGAATAGTTCCATTGATGCTTCATTATCTGCAGGCTGAATAAATAAAACTAATTCTCAATATTAAATATTTAAAATAACTTCCTAAGTTCCTTTTTCCCCCTTTGTTTAGGTGATATTTATTTTTTTAATTTAATTATTTTCCATAAAAGTAATTTTCTATAGTTTAGAAAAGATTGGTTTTCCTTAAAGACACTATCCCAAAGGGTTTGAAGTTATTAAATATTTTTTATTTCCACATTTCAACCTAGTTAGCTAATGGAGCTGTATTTACTCTATATATGTAAAAAATAAATGAATGAATAATTATCAAGAACTTTACAATAATGTCTTCATAATACTTTTGCTGTCATCTCTAGGCTTGGCTTGGCAATAGGCATGCAAGAACAGAAGCATATTGTTGAACCTTTTATTTGTTCCTGGAAAAGAAAGGAAAGTTTTATACAATTCACAAATCCTCACAGTGTCCTTGACTGTAAAATGCAATGTAATACCACACAAAGTAACTTACTTCTCTGTGGGTATTACCTGTAAAGCAAGGCACAGTGCTTTGAGAAGCAAAAGATGGGAGTACATTTTTTAAAGTCAAAAGCACTTTTAAAGTCAAAAGCATTTCTTAAAGTGAAAAACTCCATCACTAGTCCTCGCCATCTTTTCCAAAGCGCGTAGACCGGTGCCGGTGAACGCTCGGTCGTTGTTCCCAGATACCTACTGCTCCTGGGTGGATGGCAGCTCTCCCCGCGAAGCGTCTCGACAGTTCTTGGGCTCTGTCCTTTGTCTCGATGCTTTGCTTCTGAATTAGGTGGACTCGGACAACTTTGGACTACCGCTAGCCCCAAATACTTGGACTAAAATGACCATATAGTGTTTTACTTCTTTCAACAAATTGTATATAAATATTCAGAATGTCAGGGTCAACAAAATCCCTAAGAGAAATCACTTCTTTCCGAAGTCTGACTGTTTGTACTTGGATAGATGTGAGGAAGCATTTTCATTCAAAAGCCCCAGTCTTTTAAGATTTCCTAGACAACAACATCTTATGAAGCTTCCTATGTTGGTAGCAATATGCCTTTACTTGCCTCATGTTACTATTCATGGGCTGCGTTTCCTCTAGCAAAGGTCAACCCTCATGCACCCCTCTCACCTCAGAGCTCTAAGCTCGGAAGTAATCTCCCTTCCAGCAGCTCGCAAAAACATTGCACTGTCGTCCCGTCTTTCAGACACACTCCCTTGGCCCCACGTGCTCCTGTAGTTACGTCCTCGTTTCCCCATCATTGTCTTCAATGTAGCTGCTGTCAATGCCCTACCGTTGAGAGACCATCAGTGATGGACCCCGTAGTTCACCAACGTTGGACTGAATTACACAGTGCAGCTAAGGAGAAGACACAATGCACCCCTGTTGGGCATCTCAGTTAGAGAATGCCAGAAAAGATGTAGAATTTATGTGTGATGATTTGGGGAAGATTTCAAGAAAGCAGAGCAGAGCTGTGCTGTGCTGTGAATTAGACGCTGTCAGAAAATGAGGAGAATTCTCAGTTGAAATATCCGAATCTCACCTAGCAGGCAGAATAAATGAAGGCGAAGTGTAAGCCACTGAATGTATTATACACGTCGACAGTGTAATGAAGAGTGAAGATAATTTAAACTAATTCAGGGAAAGATATTTAAAGGTATTAAGAGTACTAATTGCATATAAAATTATAATTATATTGTATCTTTTGCCAGCCTTTAAAGCAGATAAAGTATAAGACCCCCATTTTATTTTATTTTGTTAGAGCCTATTTTGTCCATTTTACTATGATATAATTTAAATTTCTTAAAATATTTTAACATACAAATGTTCCACTCATACTCTGACTCCATCAGGAGCAACAAAAAATTGAATACCTACAAGGGCTCAAACCATTAGGACATTTATTATTTTCTTAATTACAATGAATCATAAATAGATCACTTAAAAATCACATCATCATTTTTTCATAGCAGCTGTGGTTCCACAGTTAACATTTTCTAAAGAAAATTTCTAATCTTAAATGGATATATAGATTTCCAGTAAGTGAATCTATACTGATCCAGTCAGATATTCTGTTACTCACATTATGAGAAAAAAGTGATTAATGTTCATTACCAACTTTGTGGACACATTTGAAAAACTAACGGATTTGTAGGAAAATTACCAACCCATATACTCTTGGTGACTATAAATACCTCATAAAGCATCTCTTATAACAAAAACACACTGTCATAGAGAAAAAGGAAGTACAGCCACTCCTCACTTAAAGAGCTGCCCGTTTAGTGACCACTCGGACTTAACCACCAGTGTCCAGCTCGGGGAGTCCCCCTTCTCGGTCTTTGGTCCCCACAGGGGTTAGTATTCACTACACAAATCGAAGCATTTGCAATCGTGCAAGACCGTGGTGTGGTGTCGTGTTCTATCTCTTGGAAACTACACACCCTAGGGCACCACGATGCCTTTAAGTTCCCTGTTTATGGACCAATTCACTTAACAACCTAGGCTTGGGGGCAGAAGTCAGTTGCTCCGTGAGGGGTACCCGTAGTGGTTAGCCCAGTTTGGCATAGAAACTCCATTCATGCCGCATCGTCTGCGTTCGCGTGGCCAGGTATTACACAAGACTCTTTATTTAATTATCTATTGAAATTCATCTTGAATGCTAAGGTAATGCTGTCTCTACGTATGTAATGCTGTTTCTATTTATTGAATATTCTATTTCTACCATAATCAAAGATTCTTTTTATTATTCACCAAACCAAGGGGAAGTCACTTTTGTGGTCTGCAGAAGCTAAATTGGCCTTCAGGCTGTAATTTCATAACAGCATTTGAAAAAAATTGCCTTCTACCTCAGAAAGTACATGTACAGCATTTATATGAGGTCACACAGTTTCTCGAACTCATCCTAGAAAAAGTGCTACATACCCCATTGCTGAACGTCGCTACAGTCACCTTCGAAGCCCTCCCCTTGGGAAGCTCTGCACCGATGCCAGAGCCTAGTCCACCCTTCAAAGTAGTTTGGGAACTCTTTTTCTGGAATGGCCATCAGAGCTGTCATCCAAGGTTGTGACACCTTCCTGCGTTGTATGTACAGCGCTGCCAACATAAGCGCCCGGTGGCAAGTTCAGGAACTTAATTGTCAGATTTTGAGTACAACAACAGCTCTGGTGGCCATTCCAAAAAAAGAGTTCTAAAATTGCTCTGAAGGGTGGACTAGGCGCTGGCGTCGGTGCAGAGCTTCCCAAGGGGAGGGCTTCGAAGGTGACCGCAGTGATAGTCAGCAACGAGGTTTGTAGCACTTTTTCTAGGATGAGTTCACGAAATTGTCTGACCTCGTATCTCTCTTTTCCCCTGAATCTGGAACTTATTTTAGCTTTACAAAAATCTCTTCATTTCTTCATTTTTAAAACAAAATATAGACTCATTATTTTGGAGAACATTTCTCAGTTTGGGTATACACTGTGTGTCTTTGATTAGAAATAGATGATACATGTCATCTATTAGGAATTCTCAGTGCCTCATATCAAGAGGCATTTGGTTACATTTTTGTCCTTACGTTGGTGATCAGATCATTATCTGACTAAGGCAGTGTCTGCCAGATTTCTCTACTTGAAAATTATTTTTTCCCTTTGTAATTATGCTGTGAGAAGGAATCTTGAGAATGTATGTAAATAATGTGTTTGTCACACACTAGTTTTTATATCATTGAAAACTTCCTAACTTCATTATCTTTTAGTATTTATTGGTCATCAGTCTATTGCAAGAAAGTGCTTTTATTTATTGCTAATTTAAGTTATATTCATTTATACCAGCATGAACTCATGGATTCTTCTTTAATTCAGTATCAATAATCCATACTATTAGTACTTATTTTAATATTTCATTTGCAAAAGACTATTTGAAGTTCTTCAAAATCACTGATGATTCTAAGACTTTCCCAATGTAGAGACATGTTGGATCCATGGATAGTTTTAGCACTGATACATACAGAATTGTATTTGCTGCTCTCCACGGTGGACAATCTGATGGAGGTGCCAGTTTGTGCACTCTGATGGTGGCTCTTGTCATTTTTAGATGATGTCCTGAAATGTAAGGGCTCCCACTGCCAGAAGTTCCAAGTCAGCGTACATTACAAAGTCTGCAGAAACAAACTTTCTTAAAAAGAATGTCATTACTCAGTAAGAATAGCTCCTTCTAATTTAGGTGATCCAGGAATCACATACAGATAAAACTGTTCAGCAGGTGTGTAGTCACAATACCTATGTCACTGTAGTGTGGCCTGCATGCACCCCACAGAAGCTAAATATGTACTTCTAAAATTATTGAATAAGTGAATGGATTTGTGAAGCTGAACTGAAGAAGGGGAGAAATTCTGACATGAATTATGGCTAATTTGAATTATATTTTTCCAGAAACAGTCTACTTTTGTTTTTTGAACCTTGCGTTAGCATTAAAATGGATTCAGAAACTATAGACATCTTCCTCTATTTGTGTATTAATCATTGTCTAGAATATTTTAATTACAATCATATGTTTTAAGGTGATTCTTAAAACTGTCTCTTGCCTGTAACTAGTGTTGGCTTTTAAGTCAGTGTGTTCAATACTGGATATACATTTATAAGTCAGAGCATCTCATTGTAGCTCCTGTCCACATACTGTATTCCATCTCTTGAGTTCTCCAACTGTCCAAATCGTCTCCCAGGAATTCCTTTGCTGTCCTGTTCTATTTTTATATACCAATGTGATGTCACAAAGGTAAAATAATATTAAACATATAAACCCATTTCACTTTTTTTCTCACTGGGACACAGAGCTAAAGGATCATGTGTTTTGGGATTTTTTTTCTCTTCTGCCCACATATAAACATGGAGAAAAAACAGTAAGCTTTAATTGCCTATAATTACTTACCTATATGATGGTCAGTGCATATATGCATATGCTTACTAGGTGAAATGACAGTATCACCATATTAAGCTTCAAATTGTGAAGGGTCCTACTAGTGTTAAGAAAAAATGGCCCAAGCCTTCAAGTCCCTGCTTCGTCACTCTGATGCTTTACGAACATTGGCCAATTTGTTGAATCTCCGAGTTTCACTTCTCTTGTAGGTGAAATGCTGATTATAATACGTATCCTCAGAAAATATATGGGCAGTGATGGTAAAATATACTTCATATATATAAGATTCTGTAATAGAATATTTATGTGATTTCAGCCTTTGCTGATATAATTATGTATAATGAAAGTAATATGCATATTAAGAATACAAACCTTATTTTTAAATTTTTATATATCATTCACTAATTATCTTCAATTCAGAGACCAGATATTAGCCTGAGTTTCAGACTAAGGACAATGAATATGAATCTTTTTTAGGCTTAGACGAAAGACACTTTTCTTTGGTCCCTTCTCTGTGATTATAGCCACATGTATAGTCTACTGCCTCATCAGAAACTAGAAGGATAAGGTTTATCCATTTATAATTCTCTCAGTTGAGGAAATCAAGTTCAAACATTAAGGGATCTTAATGTTTGAAACCCTGCCTTTGTTAACTCCTTATGAGACCTACTGACCATACTCACCTCTGACCCTCTTTTGATGCTCAAAAGAAAAAACAATAAATTTTTACCTTGAAATAGCACTAAACAACTCCCTTTTATACAAATTGTGAAATAGCTGAGCATGTTTCAGCCATCTTTATGAAATTTATAAAGAAAGACATCTAAGAACGCTTAGAAGTGATACGGGTTAGAATTAGTGACTGACATCCCCTGAGAGCTGAAGAATGACTCAGTCCTCAACAGGGTGCATTTCTTGACTGCAGAACACATAGATGAAAGGATTTGGGGTGGCTGAGGAGGTGGAGAAGAGAGTGCTTGGAAGAAAAATAATCATCTTGATTTATATTCTTATTATATTGTATCCTTTCTGTCTAATCTAAATAAACCCCTTTCAGAGGAAACACTTAGGACTTCACTTAGACCTTCAGTAACTACATGATGAAATAATCCTAATATCCTAGAGAGAAAGATAAATAAAACACAGAGCCTGTATTTCATGATTTGAGTTTAATTCAAATGGCGCAAGCCTCCTGACCACTTTTCTTAGGTGTGCTACAAGTTTTGATGAATGTACACAATGTATTTTCTCTGGAGTTGAGGCTTCATACGTTTATAACAGGATCTGTTAATAGATTACAGAGCTGCATAAATCAAACTCTGTCCCATGAATGCAGCTTGCTCTAAAGTCAGGGGCGTAGGTGGCCTCGGCAAAGTCAAACCATTATTCAAAGATAAGAGACAAATAAGGCAAGGAAGCCTTCTGCTTAAACTCTGAGTAAAGGAGATCACAATGGGCAAAGGCTGAGAATTCCACATTTTATCTTTGTCCCTTATGTTTTTGCAGATTGTGTCTTTTTTTATTTTTATCTATTCCACAGCCTAGGTAATTTTTTCCAATCTATCTTTTAGTTTACCAAGTCTCTCTTATGCAATGTCAAATGAAGCTAAAAATGTCTATGGATTTTTCTAAATGTACAGTTTGGGTCTTTTGCAAGTATATGTGTAGCAGTGATAATTTGTATTATTAATATTTTATTCCTTTTTTGATTTCTTAAACATTTTATTCTTGCCTTTTTATGTTTTTATTGAAGTTCTTGAGAGTTTCTGTGAACCATCTCATTCAATGTGGCTTGTCTCCTTTACATCATGATTTTTAATTGTTAACTCATACTTGGTTGAGATGATCTGGGAGCTAGCAGGACAACTAAACTCAGTGATGTTAACACCTGACTTCGTGCAGGTGACGTGGCGCTTCCACTGGCCTAGCACTGGGTGACAGCTACCTGCAGGGCAACTCCCATGTCCTTGTTTTCAGTTCATCCAAATAGTATTCTGCTTTTTCTCTTTTTAAATTTTTCCTTTCTTTTCTTTTACCAGGGTATAAGACTTGTTGCAATTTTCCTTACACTCTTGTAAGCCAGCAGTGTAGTAAAAAGTATAGGAATCTGCTGAGAGGATGACCTCAGAATACCTAGTCTACCACATTGCTATGAAATGGTCTATTCTTGGGACAGTGGACCCTTTTAGAACAGTCAAAGGATTGGAACCTAGTGTTGAAGTGTCAGATTACTGGCAAAATAAATACTTCTCACTTCTCACTACTTTGAAATGCAGAATTTAATGCCCTTTTCCCAATTAGAGTTTATTTTTTAAATAATGAAGAAGTCACATACTCTTTGAAAGGAACTGAGGTCTAATGTAAGATAAATGAGTTTCAACTCCTTTCATACCCTCTGAAAGCAGAATACCAATTTTGAGGGTCTATTACACATACACACACACACATATACATATGTATATACTTGGTATATGCACGTGTGTGTGTGTGTGTTTGTATATATATCTCAACCAAAATATCTTAAGGTTTTTCTTCTTTTATCTCTACCACTTCACTTGTTTCCCTGGATGTTACAATTATCCTTGGCTTCAATTTTTCTCCATTAAAAAAGGTATTAACAATGTCTTCCTTGGGCAATTCATAGACTTATAAGAAAACTGAAAATCACATACTACATTAGATTGTTCTGAAACAGAAAATGGCATAGCTGGGGAACATTTTTATTAAGGTAGTTTTATATAAAAGTCCGTCCCTCAGAAGGAAACACGAAACTTTAATTACAGTAGGACTCATTTTCTGTACCCAGTGGTCAGGAGGTACAAATCGGAATCTAGTTGGCATTACCAATAGAAGTCGTCATTGCAGTATCAAGTCTTTTGCTTATTGGGAAGGTGGGAAATTATTTTCTTCTATGATAACTTTACAACATTTCTTAATTTTGTTTCAACACCGCAAAGCACATGTAAAGAAAACATGGCAAAACTGAGCTTGTTTTTATCACTGCCTGGTTTCTGACTTGATTCATACTCATCGGGCACTTTGTGTATAGCTGTCCACTTGTTCTGAAATTGTACTTAGGTCCTGTATCTGCCAACAGAAATCTCCAATACTTAACACTCTAGGAGAGTAGCTGCTTGAAAGGCAGTGCTTGAATTGAACAAAAATGATCTCTTCAGGTTCTGACACACATTTAGATTGCAAGTTCTTCCCTAACATCTCATTTCCAAGACTAAATGGAACTAGATTTTCAGGATCAATTTTGTGGTCAATTGAATTAGCATTTTTGAAATTCTTTTCTATCTACTTATTCAAGTGACTCTCATGTAAACCAAAGGATTGAAGTAAAAATGGATTCAATTCTTTTTTAATATAGTTATAATAGGCCTCATAAATATACACTAATAGTTTCATTGCAAGTGATGCCATGTGGTCGACCTACATGAATTGCTCTGAATTTTGAGGAATTACGAAATCTGTAGTAAAGAACAACTTTATAAATGTGCAGCACTTTTTCAGCATGCCCACATAATTTAATTCCGATAGATGGAATTATCTTAAACAATAACAAAATGTTAAAAGCCACTTGTTTCACTTTAACATTTAACTTCAAAGTGTGTGTGTGTGTCTAGGCTTGATATATTAATATATAAGCTCAGTATATTCATATATGTAATATACACATATATGTATCTTGCAAATATATAGTATAAACTTGTATTATGAGTTATTTTCCCTTTCCTTTAAAATTTTTGCTTTTAAAATTTTTATTACAGGTGAAATGAAATTGCTATATATTTATGTGTTGTTTTAAACAGTTGACTACCTTTAAATATTGATCATATTGAACGAGCTACACATTCCAGATCCTGACATAAAAAAAACTCATGTTTATATGTACACACACACACACACACAAATACAGCATGAAGCAACAAGGGAGTAATTCATAATTTTCCTGCTTAGAAAAATATAAACCATCAGCATAGTTTCATTCATTAATGAAAATGTAAGAGTTAACCTTTTGAGTGTGAGCATGCTGTACTTCTCAACATTCTCAGTCATTTCATAGTTATCAAGGTATTTGTGATGCTTGTTCACATGAGCTTCAAATATTCAGATAACTAATAGGAAAAGTTGAGTTGAAGGGCTTGTTAACACTCATTTTATGAGCAGGCGATCATTGGCAAAGCAGCAGTATCCTGTGTATATTAGCTTTTTATCTCCAATGGCTTCTTCATTTATAAAAGGCAAAGATAAGTTGCTGTGAGATATTGGAACTGCTTTCAAGTCACTGAAACAGGAATACTAAATGGCTTTCATGTGAAGTCAATACTATTGTTCTCTAATTCTTGAAGTGTATGAATTATTAATCACACAATGCGCTACTCATGACTGACAAAATTATTGAATTCTCTAGACCCCAACTTAACTTATTTCCTCTGGATTTCTGTAAGATCACCGAACTCATACTCACTATTGTCTTTTAATTGTCTTCTCCATTTCAATGTATGAGGGCTGTCCAGAAAGTATCCAGCCACGTAATGTGCATTTACGACTGGATTGTTTTCTGGACAGCCCTCGTTTTTGTGGTCGGTAACGAGGCTAGAATCATTTAAAGCAGGGGTGGCCAACCTTTTGGCTTCCCTGGGCCACACTGGAAGAAAAATTGTCTTGGGCCACACACAAAATACACTCACACTAATGACAGCTGATGAGCTAACAAAAAGATCGCTAGAAAATCTCATAATGTTTAAAGAATTTGTGTTGGGCCACATTCAAAGCCGTCCTGGGCTGCAGGTTGGACACGCCTGATTCAAAGATGTTCCACCCAGTCATCGCATGAGGGAAAGACCTGTTCTTTATTTGTAATCCCGTGGCCATGCTGATCTCCTTAATGTTTATCAATGATTTAATTAGTCTGGGTTAGACTCCAACTTTTAAAACCTAATAAAATAACTGTTTTCAGGTAATGACTTTAATTAATTACACCAATTGTTTCTTTGAAAATTCTTTCCCAATTTAGGGTAGTAATTGTATGTTTTTCCTTAATGCATATTTTCAAAACCAGAAATGATCCCTGTTTAAACATATATACAATAAATATAATCAACCTTATTACAAAATTTCCATAATTTTCTGTAATGAAGTCTTACATTTTTACAGTGTTTTACAGTTTACACAGCACTTTCACTTAATCATCTCACAAACCTCTACAACAGAAAAGATTGTAATTAACTCAGTTTTTATTATGAAGATCTGAAAGTTCAGAGAATTAGAATGGCATCCAGGGCACGGCCAAATGTGCTGGATCTGGCCTCTGACCCAGAATGTGTGAGGACAGACTATTGGTACTCCCAGGACACCACAGTGACACTCAACAGGCCAGAGCCCAGTGACACCCCATAATGAATAAATTCACACTCCGTATTGTGTTAGCCACGAGATCACATACACACAACAAAATGAGGCAAATATCCAAATTGTTCAGCTAAATGCTTTTCCTTTAGCACGCAAATCCTTCTTAAATTAAATTAGATTCTTAAATAAAATATTGCTCCCATCAGTTGGTATCAAGTTTTCTTGTCTTTCTGACTCACAAGCACTTGCCAAATAATAATAATATACTGGCATTATCAAGGTAAAATTAGACAAGTTTTTAAAAGGTTGCTTCAGACATTCTTCCTGATGCACCCCAATCTCTCCCCCCTCCCCCTTTCTCTCTCTCCCCCCCAGCCCCCCACACACAATCACACACAGGCCTTATCCTTTTGCATTAAACTCTGAGCCAGTACAAGTTAGCATAACAATGAAAAAGTGTCAGAATGTCGCACAGGCTGACTGTCTTGTTTTTGCTTGAAAAATGCCCCTGGAATTATGTATTACAATGCCTGCCAAATCACAGCCTCAAATAACTCCCCCCCCCTTTTTTTTTATTAAGAGCTGATCCCAGTCCTCTGAAACCATTTCAGTTACATCCAAAATGTCAATGATATTGCCTCTTCCTCTTTTGATGATGATGATGATTAGTCAGGTAATATTGTATTAGTTTTCCTTGTCACACTTTCACATGTTATCGTATATACAAGCACTCTACATTATCAATAATTTAAAAACAACTTACTCTACATTTCAGATCAAAACAATGCAAACTAAGAGAAAATATTTTCTTTTGTCAAATACATCTCATGTGCCTCTAGCTGTCCCTGACCAGAAAGTGTTAAAAGCTGAAGCCTTTTATTTCAGTTTTAATTAAATTAACTGTAAATAAACCTTTAAATAGTGATTCAGAAACAATTACGATAATTAGGATAGTTTGTGAGTCAGTAGATGTAAATATTAATCTTCACATTTTCAATTTTTATAACTAGTGCTTAAAAATTTTGGGTTTTTTTTTTCACCTCTTGGAATTCATTGTGAGCTCCTTTAGATTTTACATTTGAAAGCTAAGTCTATTTTGCTTGTAAGTTTCTTTGGGCATGTGGGCTATCACAGAAATATCACCCATACTTTATAGAACTTTAGCATACTTTATAGAACTACACCATTTACATGACAGTAATCGCCAAAGCCTACTCATCCTCCAGTGTAGTAAATGTAATGTGCACAAAGTTAAAATATTAATATTTTAATATTAAATAATAATTTAAAACACTCTCAGAGGGCAGAGTGAAAGGCGGCTATCATTACCGAAACCTCATTACTTCCTGTCTATCTGTGTAGTTATCTAACCACAACTGCAGGCAGCTTCAGATGAGCTTCGTATCAAAAGAAAAGTTTGCTGGGTTCATCTAGAATAATGCATCTACTCATTGCCTTCACATCACTAATCTTTCTTGTCTGCCTCCTAATTTTGGTCCGCTGCTGACCTTGAAACACTTTTTTAACATAGAGACTGATTTGCGAATCCAGAATGATAATTTAGGCTTGATCTGTGAAAGTCCACCTTCTGGGTAAAATATAGTTCTCATGTTTGGTATGCTGGCTTACAATTATGCAGCGATAACATTTCAGAATAGGGGGTTGAACATATTTCCTTGATAGACAGTAACAAGTGAAATGCAAATATTTTTTAAGTTAAACTATTCAAAACATGCATTACTTTGTGTCCCTTGAGAGTCTGATGGTTTCCCTATATGAACAAAGGGGAAATACGTAAACATATTGACTTCCTGACCTTGAAATTATCAGGCCATTGGTTGCCATATGGAAATGGATCCTCTTCCTTTCTATTATACTTGTAGCTCCAAGGCTTTGATACCAGGAAAATGACTACCACACGCGTGTACACATTGTAGGATAAGGCATAAATTCCTTTCATGTCATTATTTGAAATTCTATTCATTCATACTGTGTTGAAAATCATGAGGTTTCCTCTTATAGAGTAATTCAAGCAGTGTGCAAAAATGTAACAACTGGTTCTTTCCAAGAAAAAGTAGTGTCGGCTGATTTCCATAGGGTCTAATTATAACCACCGTCACTGACCTCAACCAAAATGAATCTCTAGATGGAGATGGAATGGAATGACGACATTGGTTCTGGTTCTAGTACACCACTAAATTTAGTGACCAGATAATAAGTATTTATTTGTTTTGGGAGAAGCTCCTCACTTGTTTTAACATTGATTTTTTTTTCTCAATCAATTGCTCTACTCTCTGATTTTAAAACATAGCCTGTCTCTCAATTATTATACCAGATAACCATATATAACATATTTCTGAAGAAGAAAAAGCTAAAACAACAAATTCACTATCATTACAATTAAGTTTGGCTTCATATAAATTCTATCTATATCAGGGAAATTCTTCCAGTCACCTCAAGCATTTTTAAAAAAATACCATTGAATTAAGTTCAATACTGTATTGATATAATCTTTCACACAGAAAATGGCAATTGGGTATATGCAAAGATTTCAAATCTTTATTTAAATTTGAGTCTTTTTCCCAATATATTACTAGCAAATATGAAAAAAAAAAAAAAAACAAAAACAAATATATTCTTTAAAAGGAGAGAAAGCAAGGTAAATAATATGATACTCCTTTTCTAAAATACACTCAAACCTCCAGTAAGTGCTGTGTGCAGCTATCAGAGTATTTGACATCATAATCCAAATATACTATTTTACCTTCTTGTGGCTGATAAGGGGATTGTTCTAAAACTGTTGTCTCAGCGCCTTGCTGACTCAATACCTACATAATTTCTATACCACATGGTGATTTTATTGAAAAGAATATAAGTGTACTGTTTATTTTCATTTGAAAAACTTAACATGTGTGACTAAAAGTAATGAACAGTATCTGTTGTAAAATTGGTTTTTCATATATACATGGGTATTTATTAATACTGCAAGAAGCACTTGTATCTAGTCATGAAACAACGTCTACAAAACTTTGTTCAAATGAAAGGACTGTGTGCCGATCATCATTTATTCAATTATTTATTTTGATGAAGCTGAAGGCTTCACATACTTCATTTCTCAAGGTGGGCTGGCGAGTTTACATCCTGCAGAGTTTCTCCTAGTGCCATCAAAATACTGATATTTTAGTTCCAGTGTTCATCTTTCAGAAAGATGCACTTTCAGAACATAATTTTCTATACAGTGTCCACTATCTGTAGATTGATTAGGAACCCAACAATAATTATTTTTAAAAGGAGACAAGAAAGAAAAACTTCCATTCTTACTTGAATATATGCACATTAAACTAGTATTGACCTAGGAAGAAAACGGAGCCCATCTCAAACTTGCACACGTGCGATCCCTTGAATTGCTCTCTTCTCACGTTGACACACCTAAACCAGTATAAAAATGATACATAGCAAGGTTTATTCTTGAGGAACCTATGTATTTGCGTCAAAATTTAAAGACGGGCTTGGAAATTTAGAACATTATAATGTTTAAGGTATCTATAAAAAGTTTTTTACTCAATATGTTTACAGCAAAAGAGGCCGGGGTACAACAAAGTCTTTGGAGCAAACAGAATGTGTGACCTTGAAAAATCAATCTTGCATCAAGGAGCCATCTCCATTTTCTCTGAAATCTTCTTTCTAAAATACAAACATTTTATTCCAGAGTTTTGTACATCCCAGGGGCTCAGACCCACAGCTTACATGTCCTCGTAGCCAGGCTTGTCTCCGAGGTGTGAACTGCAACAGGGCTCAATCGCTCTGTCATTTGCCTTCGTTTCCTGCTTGTAGCTCAGACCGGAGAGGGGCCCGCAGGTTCCGAGGAGCTTAAAGCCGGGAGTGGGCAAGGTGGGCCCGAACTGAGCGGAGGGGCGAGCTCCAAAAGAAACATAACACCGCGTGTCAAATAAAGAAGAAAATATATTCTCCTGTACAAATCAGAAGAGGTAATTAAAAAAATCAACGAATAGACAGCAACTTGTTTTCATACCTACACAAGCATCTCAAAAGGACGGCACGCTTTAAGAATGACTGACCTTTTTCTTACTTGGAACACTCACATGTATTTGCTAACAATGGTTTATGTTGCCTTAAACCAAATTTTATTGGAGGATTGGGGAGGGTTTTCTAAGAATTTATCTATTGCTAATTAAAATATATTTGCTAACTCACAGCAATGAAATTCTGCTGGATTCTCTAATCTAGCAAGCTAAAAGCATCACTATAAATTCAATTTGTCCCAAGTTTTGATATGCAAGAAGTTGCCGGACTTTTCAGTGGCACAAGGTGTTCCATTCTTCCCTCTGGTGGTACCGTGAAGGTGGGTACACCGTGAAGGTGGGCACAGGGCATCCTTGGTCCACTGACGACACAGGCCACTACTTTCTCATAGAGGTTGGGTGCCTTTGCAGGTATCTGAGAGTTGCTATCTATTCAAAAACCACTGAACATTTTTTTGTATCAAAAAGCCTTCAAATGCTCAGAGTCTGTGGTCAGTGCAGTCCCTTAGATAAAAATAACGAACATATGCTTCACCGAGGCAGAAACCTAAACCCGTTAAAAATGGACAACTATTTACAACCAGTGTGTCGAGTCAGTGGAGCTTGTCTTCTGGGTGGTGGTTGTTCTGGGGCTGGTTTTTACTTTGCCTTCAGTACATCGTGCACGCAGGTTCCAGGGCTATGAGTACAAGCTCTCCTGGCCGGTTCCGTACATGTCTGCGAGTCGTTTGAAGCGAGGCCCCCAGTCACTCAGGTAGTCGTAGTTCTGGTCCGAGTTCGAGCTGATGGAGTCCAAGGAGCTGAGGGACTCGGCGACGGAGCCGGTCCCTTCGAACGCGTACGTCTGCAAGGAGTCATACGGGGGCGCACAGGGGTCCACATCGGCTTCTTTCAGTCTTTCCCAAATAAACTCCCGGAAAATGACATTATCTGGGATGCTTTTAAAAGTTGGCCGACTCAAGAACTGGATTTCTGGGGTCACGTCCCTGCGGGTCTTGGTGTCCCTGATGACGTTGAGGTTCCTCAGGGCTGCCATGTCGAAGGCCTCCGTGTCCTCCTCGCCTCCACCCTCGTCGTCGTACCGGACGATGTTCTCTCTGATATCTCTCTCCTCATCGAAAATGAGGGGCTCTTTCTTCCGTCGTCTCATGGTGACGATCAGCAGGACCAACACTGAAACAAGGAGACAGCCAAGGGGGAGAGGTTCAGTAAGGCCCCCGACAGCCGCATTTCCTACCTTTTTCCGGGAGATGAATTGGCTGCCAGCCTCCACGGGAATTCACGACAGCAGATGTGCTAAAACTGCTAAAATGCCTTTAAAATAGGACACTTTATTACATCAAAAGAAACCCTTTTCCACACCTGTTTAGAACCGATTGCCTCCCTCTCTAACGGCACCGCCACAGGATTTGACAGAGCAAACTGAAGGGCCAGTCCAGGATAAACATAATAATTTCAAAGCTAGGAAACACAAAGGGTTTTTTTTTTTTTTTGGAACTCCTTAATTGCTGGAGAGGTGAAGTGACATTCATAAATGTTTTGCATGTAATTTAGCTGCTGCAATTTCAGAGGGAAATAGATTATAGCATTTGGTCAGAGGTGCTTTGAAGAAATGCCTGGTACTTGTCTAGGAAACTCGGCTGTTAAATGAAATCCAGCTTGTCAGGCCGTAGACAAAGATTAAAAGCTTCTCTGTAATAAGGTGAGTCCCACTTTCAGCAGGAAATATTAAACTCAGCCGTCATGCATTAGACTGAGGGAGGGAAGATATGTTGTGAGATTGTCAGCATTAGCTAAAGACAGATTTAAGAACTCAAACCTCCCTTTAACATTAGGAATTTTTCAGCCCAGGTCAAATTGAGTAATTCGATCATAAAGCACGTGGTTGCACAGGCGAGCAGAGAGGCCCCACGGCCCTAGCTACGCGCACCGAGGAGGGGCCTGCGCGGGGGCTTCCGCTGAGGGCGGGCTGAATCGGGAATGTTCCATTTCCTGGCCGTGACTAAGTGACAGTGAAGAAAAGGAATTCTTAAACTTTGGAACTGAAAGATGTATAAATGAATGAATGATCTTTCATTACCTGCCTACAAATAAAATACCTTTCTACCAATTTTTATTGCATTAGCCACCTTTTTTTTTTGGAAGCTCTAAAAGGCCCCAGGGGTCATTATTCCTAGCTTATTTTTAGAAGAAGTTGGAAATGTTTATATTTAATGTATCTTCTGAGGTTTAATTTTGGCACGAAGAAAACATTTGACAGTAAAAGTATAAAAAGCAGGACGGGCATCAGTGGAAGTCAGAGAACTAACAGCAGTGGCGAAGGGTAAGGTGTGTTCCGTCCTCCATCTTCACCTGCTTTTCACAACCGAACATCTAAGGACTGAAATTTTAAATAAAACGATTTGCTCGTCATCCGTGGAAGGTTCAAACAGCAGACGCCCCACGACGCGGCTGAGTGTCGCCGGCGGCTAAGGGAGCAGCTACTCCGCGGGAGCCTGTCCGCGGCGTCCGGGCACCGGGGCAGACCCGCGAGTGGACCCCTCCGGGCACAGCAGTGAAACCAAGTTTACCGTGATGGCGCTTTCGTCCCCCTTCCCCTCTGACCCCGCCCGATTGCTCACAGTAAGCTTTACCGACAATTTAGAAACGGGGACACCACTGGCCACCTGCTCACGTGGCCAGGGCACGGGCGTGCCGAACCTCCATGGCCCCATTTCCACCTGAACATTCTCAGCTTGCTTCGTCCGAGTGGCAGAGCCCTAGTTCAAAGCCTGTGACGTTCACTTCTCTGTCCCCATCAGTGACCTGGTACTCGCCTCCCTTCTCTGCTAAGTGGATGCCCGACCCCTGTCCCTTCTTGTCCTCTCAGAATTCCCATTTCCACCACTCCCAAGCCTTCCCACTTCCAAAGGTGGACCCTGAAAACTATTAATAATATGCAGCTTTGGTGTCAGGAAGAATTTGGATACAAGTCCGCCTTCCCACCTATTAGCTGTGTGAGCTTGGACAAGTAACGCAGAGGGACCGAACGCGACGACCGTAGGCAAACTCGGTGTTCGGGAGTTCGGTTACGGACAGGGAGGCCGGGGAATGACGCAGGTAGACTGGGGAGCATCCGGGCACTGGGCGTGCAACCGAAGTCACCACTGTTAGAACATTATGTCCACGCTCCACGAACACGGCAAGTGAAGACACCGTGTTTCTTTTTTGACCAAAGGAAAACATAAGATGACAAGCGAAATATATGGCAAGGCACGCGCACTGAAGGTGGAAAAGGAGACAGAAAAGGCAGGAAGGTGAGAGATTAAGTTCTACACACAGGACATACCATTCACCCTTGCAGCAACTCTGGGGGGTATTTTCCCACTTGGTGGTGGTTTGAGACATGGGCAACAACTTGGATATGGTCAGTGGAATAAAATGCAATCACCAGCGGGGGAGGCACAGGCCACCTCAGAGCCTTTGTGCTTCCGTGACACTACGAGCTTCGTACGTCCACAGAAGCTAACTGGATACAAGCTGAGCGGCAATTGCTTGTTTGGAGAAAGATGAATCAGTGAGTTTTAAGATGTATGAATAAATAATTTTTAATTTAGGTTAAACTTTAGTTTCTGAAACTTTTTACAAAGGTCCCCCAAAATCAAAGTAACCGCAACAGAAGGAAAGTGGGACCGAGCAAGATTTCTTATCGAGAAAGCAAAGAGAGTAAGACAGGATGGAGAGGTGAGTATCAGAAATCGGGACGCACACGGACAGGTGGAGGCAGGTGCAAAGTGCGAAATCGGTTACACACGTTGCAAAGTGAGGCTGAGATGGAGCAAATGTCTCTAAGTGCCAGAGGATGTGGGCAATGGATGGCCAAGGCGGTGGACACAGACATAACGAGAGTGACAGTTCCATAATATTGAGATGATCTTGTCATTTGAATCAATGTTGAAGTAGGAGAAACAGTTTAAAATTCTCATCTCTCTCCTTCGTCTAATTGCAGTGAATCTTACCCCCACGCCACACACACACATCTGACCCTTGAACAAAATGGGTTTGAACTGTACTGAGCCCCTTATAAGTGAATTTAAAATTTTTTTCCTGATTTTTCAGTTATGGTTGGTGATATTAGTTTCATGTGTACAACACAGTGATTCGACATTTACCTACCTTTCTAAGTGATCACCCCAGTAAGTCTAATAATGTATGCATGTGACACCATACATAGTTACTATAGTTACTGCAGTATTATTGACTATATGCGCTGTACTGTTTGTGCCGTACTTTACACCCCTGTGACTGTTTTTATAACTGGCAATTTGTACTTCTTAATCCCCTTTTCACCCATCTCCCAACAGTACCCCCATCCGGCAACCATCAATTTCTCCTCTTTACCTATGAGTTTCTTTGTTTTTTTTTATTTTGCTTTTTAGATTCCACGTATAAGAGAAACCATGTAGCATTTGTCTTCCCGCATCTGACTGACTTCACTTAGCATAACGTCCTGTAGAACAGTGGTCCTCAACCTTCCTAATGCCATGACCCTTTAATACAGCTCCTCATGCTGTGGTGACCCCCATAAAGTTATTTTCGTTGCTACTGTTATGAATCGTCATCTGATATGTGTTTTCCGATGGTCTTAGGTGACCCCTGGGTTGAGAACCGCTGCTCTAGAAGGTCTATCACGTTGTCACACATTTCCAGTAAGATTTCATTCTTACGGCCGAGTGATATTGCATTGTTTACGTGTACCACCTCTTACTTATCCACTTGTCTGTCGATGGATACTCAGGTTCCTTCCATACGTTGACTATTGTAAATAATGCTGAAATGAACACAGGGGTGCATGTATCTCTTCGAATTAGTGTTTCAGATAAATATCCAGAAAGGGATTGCGGGGTCATATGGTAATTCCAGTTTCAATTTTTGGAGGACCCTCCAGACTGTTTCCCATAGCGGCTTCAGCAATTTATAATCCCACCGACAGTGCACAAGGGTTCCCCTTCCCCCCATCCTCACCAACACTTGATGCACTCCGAGTGCAACGGGAAAGTTTTGTTGATTTACTGATGATGCCATTCTGACAGGTGTGAGGTGACATCTCAGTGTGGTTTTAATTTGTATTTCTCTGATGGTGACATTGCTCGCCTTTTCATATGTCTATTGGCCATCCGTATGTCCTCTTTGGAGAAATGTCCATTCAGGTCGTCTTCCCATTTTTTAATCAGATTGTTCATTTTTTGTGTGTGTTAAGGGGTAAATATCCAAAGTATAGAAGGGACTCATACAACTTATTGGATCTATCATTGGCAAATATCTTCTCCCATTCAGTAGCTTCTCATTTTGTTGACGGTTCCCTTTGCTGTGCAAAAGCTGTTCAGTCTCATCTATTTTTCTTATGTGACGTGTCTCCTTGGGCAAGGGAAACAAATGTACATACACACATAGAGCCAGGACTGTGTCCAAGTATTTACTGCCTGTGTTTTCTTCTAGAAGTTTTATGGTTTTGGCTCTTGCATTTAAGTCTAATCCACTTTGAGTTCCTTCTTATACATGAGGGCTTTCTGGGAAAAACTGAGCCAAAAACACCTCTAGTTTTCGTAGTACATGGCTGGATACTTTCCGGACAGCCCTCGTGTGGCGTAAGTGATCCAGGGTCATTGTTTGAATGTGTCTCTCCAGGTTTTCCAACACCATTTATTGATGTCACTGGGATGTTGAATTCCCTTACTGTTATCATACTACTGCTGATCTCTCCTGTTGTGGCCATCAATATTTGTTTTATATCTTGAGGTGTTCCTGAGTTACATCCTCTTGTTAGATTGGTCCCTTTAGCCTGGCTCTGGTTCCAGCTAAATCTACCCTTCAGGTGTGTCTGTTCTGGAGACTCTTGGGAAGGGCTCCAGTGCAGACTAAGTCAGCTGCAAGCTTGCAGCTGCCTGCTGGGACCTACAAAGTGACCTGTGGCTCTCTGGGTGCCACTTGTTCTGGGCTTGGGACCATTTGGTATGCACCATAAGGTGAGCTAAAGACAGCCACCAGTTGTGTCAGGTTTGTGGTCACTGGGTTGAGGCCACATGGATATTACAATACAAGCTGAGACCAGTCGCTGCTTAGCAAGAGGTACAGGACATACGGAGGCCAGCTGATGGTTTGGGGGGTTTGCAGACTTTTGAAAAACTTTTGGAAAATCCAGAGGCAGCAGAAGCCGGCCACTTGAGTAGAAAAACCCCTGGAAGCAGCTTGAGTTGGGTCTGGGAGGACCTCAGGGAATCACCAGGGCTGGGCGGGGTGTGTCAGCCAGGTTGACAGAGAGCACAGATTTGGTGTCTGGGTGGGCGAAAGATTCAACAGAGGAACAGTGGAGGCTGCCAGTGCCTCCATCCCCACAGAGAGCTGCCCTGTCCCTCATCAATTCGGTCCCTCCCCTTATGGCCCTGGCACCCTTCGAGCTGCTGCTGGAGACCAGAGTGAGTGACTTGGAGAGCACGTGAGTCTGGGCGGGGTCCCTCGAGAGGAAGGCCCGGGACTCCGGCAGCCCTCCGTCTCACTCAGATGGTAAGGGGACTCCTCTTCCTGCCCGATTCTTAGCTGCCACCCGTGGGTGTGGGACTTCTGTTCAGCTAGTCAGTCTTCAGGGGGGTTTCAATGATGGTGGTTCTGTAACAAACTTGTCCAACCAGAGGCCCAACACAAATTCATAAACTTTCTGAAAACACTACGAAAATGATGCATGGACCTTTCTTGAGCTCATCAGCTATCGTCGGTGTGAGTGTATTTTGTGTGTGGCCCAGGGACACTGAAAGGTTGGACACCCGTGCTCTATAACTGATTATAGTTGTAATTTTAATGTGGTCATGGGAAGAGATGATCACAGCATTTACCTACTGTCATCTTGACCGGAAATCATAAATAGATGTGTGTAACAATTTGAAAAAAATTCACAAACCATGTCGTGCAGAAATATTGAAAAAAAATAATAGGTATATCATAAATGTATGTAGATACTAGTATACTTTATCATATACCACCATAAAACATACAAAAATCTATTTAAGAGTTAGTTACCAAAACTTACCGAAACACAGTACCTGGCACCATTCACGGCCAAGAGAAGTACAAGAAACGTCAGAGGCAGTATTGCTGTTGTGGCGAGTCCAAGTGTTGCACCTGCCTACCATGCCACGTGGCAGTGAGAGCGCTCATGGTTCTCACAGGTTTTTCATAGCGTTTAGTGTAACACCGTAAACTGGAATAACGCCAGGGGACCCATCGGAGTGCCACTAAGTGATGCTAGAAGCACAGAGAAGTCATGGCATGACAAGGAGAAGTTGAGTTGCTTGATGTGTGCCTTACATTGTCATCTGCAGCTGCCTGCCATTGTAAAAGAAAAGGGAATTCATGAAGCCATGGCGGTGGTTATGCCAGCAGGTAAGAATACCTGGTGCAGTCTGGGAAGTACAGCTTTTAAGCACGCACGGGCTTGCTGTAAGAAAGGCACACCTAGAGGTGCTAATAGGGTTTGGAAAAAGAGCAAAGTCATTATATAGCAACTTAAAGCAAAAGGAAGGTGACAGATCTAGAGCTGGAGACTTTAATGCCAGCAAAAGATGGTCTGATAATTTTAGAACGAAGTTTGGCTGAAAACGCCAAGATAGCAGGAGCCACAGCTTCTGCCAACCAAGAGGCAGCAGCCTAGTTCCCAGACGCCATTAAGAAAATCATTCTGGAGACCGGATAGCTTCCTGAACAGGTTTTAAAAGCCGATGAAAGTGCCCCATTCTGGGGAAAAAATAGCACAAAGGACGCTTAGGACTGTTAGTAGGGAAGAGAAGCAAGCGGCAGGATGTGAGGCAGGAAGGGGTCACTAGCCCCTGTTGTGTGCAGATGCGTCTGGCCCTTACCTACACAGGTGCTAATGCCCCAGCCTCGAGGGCAAAAGCTAGACACCAGCTGTCAGTCTCTGGGCTGCAAGAGAAAAGGCCTGGACAGCAAGATCTCTCTGGACTGGTTCTACCGACGCCTCGTCCCGAAGTCAGTAAAAGACTGCCCTTCACAGTGCTTTTGGTATTGGACCAAGTGCCCCCGCCCCCCAGCTCTCCATGAGCTCAGTACCGAAGGGGTCTGAGAGGCCTTGTGGCTGGGCCGGGCAGACCACCAGGTCGGGGGCGTGAGGCCCTTGAAGGCTCACTACACATGGCACTCCATAGGAAAGGCTGTCAAGGCTATGGAAGAGAGAAGGATTACGCCAGTGAAGGTGCCAGCTTCTCCCGAAAGCACCAATCCCTGCTGGAGAGAACTGCTCCGGGTATCGCGGGGAACGTCCCCGGATTTACGACACGGCCGACCCAGGAACTCCCGAGAGAGCCGGACAAGGCGGGGCTGAAGCGTTCAGGACTCCTGGAGGAATTCGAGTTCATGGACAGACCCCGGCCCAGAGGCATTAACAGCAGACGACCTGACGGGGACGACAGGTTCTGAACCCCCGTCAGGTGATGACAAAGAAGTCGCACCAAAGTGACAGGAGAGTTCGGCTCCGTCACAATACGGACCTTAGGGTACGGGCACCGAAAGTAAAGCACCCGGTGGAAGGAGTGGTCCTGCACAGAACGCCGCTGAGAAATGAAGAAAAAAGGTTGGACAGAAATTACTGCGTCTCCGTACGTGACCGCCTCTCCGCCCGCCTGAGACGGCAAGACCAGGCCTCCCGGCGACTCCTGGTGCCCCCCGGTAACAGAGCCGCCCGCTGTGCAGGCCTCCGTGCGAGGACCCGCCAGCGCACAGCACCGCACATGCTGCAGGAAGTGTGTGTGTGTCATCGCCTGGCACCCCGCGTGTAGAGCTGCGTGTGTGGCTTAATAGGTGGGTAGTCTAGCCTTACATCGTATTTCATATGAGATCAGTAATGTGTAAGTGTTCTTAGTTTACAGTTCTCCTTTCAAATAATTACATTACTGTAGAGCATGGCTCTCTCATAATTGGAGAAACAGCGTATCAACATATCACCACAGGTTTTTTTAATGTAATGTTTCTAATACTGTTATCATAAAAATTTTACAATGACCCATTCATTGGTGTGGAGGCTAGCATAAAGCAAGCACATTGCTGCTGCTTTGTTATCAGTGCAGGAATTGTTTTACCTATGATTTTTCACATCTAGTGTTAGTACAGTGTATTATCACATAAGACAATACGGCTATAGGTACTGACAGATGATTCATTTGTAACTTATAGTATCGATAAATACAGTACTGTGAATGTACTTTCGCCTGTGGTTTCCTTAACATTTTCTTTTCTCTAGCTTGCTTAATTATAAGAATATTGTTTATAATACATATAATGTATAAAATGTTTCTTACTGGACAGTTTATATCGTTGGTAAGGCTCCTGGTCAGCAGTAGGGTGCTAGAAGTTAAGTTTCTGAGGAGTCATGTTATACATGGATTTTCGACTTTGCAGAGTATGGACACCCTGACCACCTCACTCTTCAACAGTGTATATTTATGTGTATCTATATATTTTCACACTATGGGCATCAAAAAGCAAAAGCATAGTGTTCAGAAAAGATGAAACGTGACACTACATGGATGTTTCAGCCCATAAAGTACACATTAAGGATATTAAGATCTTAGGGAGTTTACCTTATATCCCAGTCTTGCCTGAAGCTGAAAAAGAGTCACATGTTTTAGAAGGTTAGATACTCTTCAATAACTTGGGAGAGTATTTTTTTCTAGCTACTCGAGCACTTTTAAAAATAAATTTTCAGCTTTATGTAGAATGAGTATTAAGTGCTCTTCAGTGTCCATGGAGATAAACTATTAATATATGATCTTGCGCTTACTTAGGCAGAAAATAATTTTAATACAGGGATTAAGTGTTTTTATCATGGCTTTTCTGTTACATGGACTATAGTTTTGAGAGGAGATAGATGAAGTCTAGACATGGTACTTACATTGTGCTGGATGTTCATGAATTTGCATATCCATTTAACAAATGCATGTTAACCATTCAGTACATGCACTGGGGATGATCTAATGTTGCACTTATGCCTGCTTCTAATACATTTCCTCATGGAACTGACAGATAGCAATTAAAGGTAAGACAACTAAAATTGTAAAAGTATTCTTCCAAAAGAGGAAAACAGGTCCAGACAGAGAAGATTTGCCTGAGGGTGACCAAACCTGGGCTAGGGTGCAGAAGAGAGATGGAAGACGGTTCTTGGCACAGTCAACCTCATAATGAGCAAAGTTTGGAGGCAACAGGACTGGAGAGCAGAAAAAGAGGTAGGAGATAAGGTTGGAGATGCAGGCCCAAGAACAGGGTGTGCGTTGGAAAAAGTCACTCTGACTGGTCTGAGGCTAGGAGGAGACGTTAGAAAAGCAGTAGGAGTGCTACTACAGGAGCAGTAAAAGCATAATGTTGACCTACATTTCTGGTTTTAGAATTCGGTTTCATAACCCTCATGCCAACGTTTTCTGAGAATCCCAGTGCGTCGGACACAGTGCTGGGTCCTGGCCAAACCCTAACAAGAAGATCCCTGCACACGCGTGTAACGGACGTCATCACGCAGCTCGTGCAAGAAGGCACAGGTGTAAAGGGGCTTGCTAGCCAGACACCACCATTCTCCCCAAACTGAGAGAACTAAAAGGCAGGTATAGAACATGTGCCTTCCTGGGCCCCTTCATTCTCACCTTCACTGCGGTCTGTGACAGACATACCAGGACTGACCCGGAGTATCCAGCCACGGAACACGGAGAATGGGGGCACGGATGGCTGGACTTCTCCCAGGCAGCCCTCATACAGCAGACACTTAAATGGAGCTCAGTTTTTACTTAGTCACCGTGAAAGTGTCTCTGTCCTATGTCCCTAACCAACTCCACAGCATCATTGGCCTCTACAATTCAGAAGCTCTTATCTCCACTAAGCTTCTGTCATCAGGTGTCTTATCATCTTAGAGATGACGGACACTTTAGAGGTCATCTGCTCCACACCTCACTGCCATCCTGAATTCCGTGCACTGATTTTTCTATGCTTACGAATGTCAGAATTCTCAATGTATATAATTATTTTTAACATGTCATTGTTAAATCTGGGGTTCATTTACTCAGTGATGAGAGCTATCATCATCATGCCACATCTTTTCCATTCTAAAATTCTGTAAAAGGTTTTCATTTCGAAACCTACTGTAACAATTTATATACTAAGTATCACTTTCTTAAATTTAACCCAATAATACTTTTTATGGAACACAGATTTGCTAAAATGGTAAGCCTATAAGGCCAATGTCTGCACAGATATATCTCAAGCACAAAGAAAAATATGTAAGAGTAAGTATTCACTTCATAAATATTTGTTACATAAAGTAGAGGCGAGGTACTGTCACTAGAGATAAGCAGATAGCTCTTGTCATTAAGGACTTAGTTGATTTTTTTATATGAAACATCAGTTATATAATGCAACCATGCTATAGAAAGACAGCATTTGCTGGGAAAATATGTATGGGGAACTATGTTCTGCCCAAGATGCTCAGAGAAAGTCACAGGAAGATGGCATTGAGGTAAGATTTAAAGGATGAGCCAGCCTTCATCAAAGGACAGTATTTTCTCCCTGGTCTATATGAAAAATCAGAATTTATCAGTTATAACAGAGTTGTCTAAACCTGCATTATCCAACGTATTAGCCATATGTGGGTATTGAATAGGCAGTTCTGACTTGAGATGTGCCCTAAATGCAAAATACACGTGATGTTGAAAACTTATATGTTGAAATAATTATTGATTTCAATAAAAGATATCATTAGCATTTATTTCATTCCTTGTTTTTGCTAATGAGGTTCCTTGAAAAATTTAAATTACATACGTGGTCACTTGGGAATCACAATGTATTTCTCTTAGACAGCTGATGTAAGTGAAAGATTCAGAATACTAGAAAAATTTATAATTGCATCTGATCTTAAGGAAAGGTACTATAAAATTGGATTGCCAAATGACATTCTGAACTGTGAAACAGCAATTAAACTACAATTATTACTGTATCTATAAGGTGTAACTAAATATGACCTATTGTAAATGAAGAATCTGCTAGCACAATCTGTGTATGCAATTTCAGAAATTTATTATAAGTAAAACTGTTTAACTCTTTGCTGTTCTTTGAGTCTGGTGATTTGCATAAATGTTACTAAAAATCCATTACTTAGGGAAGGTATTTTACCTCTCCTCCTCTCCAAAGTGGAGATAATAAGGTGGGAAACAGAACTTAACCTCAAAGGTCTACTCCACAGTGACATAATGACGATTAAGTGAGGTTACAGTAATTGTAACGTGCTGAAATGGTGCTATGCACAGTAAGCATTATCTAGTTTTGTTAAAAAATATATTGTGAGGTTCTGGGGATAAAGCTAGCAGCCACAAAATCACTGCCCTGCCAAGACAGCCACCACAATAAAATAAAAAAAAAAAAAAAAAAATATATTGTGAACTTCGAACAAAGTAAAAACATTCAGTTCTATTCCTTTGGCTCTTAGGAAGGTTCAAGTCCTATAGGTGGTGCACTGAAAAAAACAAAACAAAAAAACAAACTTTGATTTTGATAATTCCCATTTTGATTTGATGCCTATTCTGTAAGGGCTTAAAACATATGGCAAAGGTACTAAGATAAACTGCGTGACAAACTCTTTACAGATTCACTGCAAAATATTTTTCAAGATTACTGCTCTTAATGTGCTTTTATATTTGGGCAATGCAAACCAACGAAATACACAGGTTTCCTGGGAAAGAATCAGTGTGAGGGGAATGTAATTTCTTCAGTGGGTAAGGACAGTCCCTCTGAGAGGGTACCACTGAAGCTCGGGCATAAAGGATAACATGAGCCCAAGGGATGGAGGGAGGATGTTTCACGGTGCTGTGTTTGAGACTAATGCAAAGGTTCTTCCCGCTGGGGGAGAAAAGGCTCAGCCTGCTGCTGCCTGTGAGCGGGTGTCTAAGCACACCCTGCTTTGCAGGCAGTGAGAAACAGAGACATTATTTCTTCACATTAGGTTTATATTTGAAGGCTTCCCTAACCCACTGTGGGAAACAAGACACCCAAGTCTAGGATGCAGAGTCACAACCAAAATGAACCCAGGAGGCTCACACCAAGCAACATCACAATTAAAAGTGTCACGAAAGAGAAGCTAGTTACAAGGGAACCCCCATAAAAAGTGAGCTGATTTTCCTTTTAGCAGAAACTTTGCAAGCGAAGTGAATGGCCTGATATATTCAAAGGGATGAAAGAGGAAACTATAATTAAGACTCCTCTACCCAGAGTTTTCCAGACCAGCAAAAACAAAAGTTGATCACCACTAAACTGGCACTACAGGAACCTTAAAAGGTCTTTTTTTAAGTGCAAAAGAAAAGGCCAACACTAAAAATAAGGAAAAAAATACAAGGAACAGAAATCTCACTGATAAGGCAAATATTTAGTAGAAGTGGTAGATCAATGAATTATAAATCTTCAATGAATTATAAATCTAGTATAAATTTTAAAAGACAAAGGTAGCAAAATAATGTATCTACAATAATAATTGAGGGACATGATAAGCACATGAAATATATACAACAAGATGTCAAAAATATAAACCTGGGAAGTGAGTAAAAAATGTAGTGTTTTCAGAATGCATTCAAAAGTATTCAACCATCAACTTAAAACTAGATCTGAACAGACCAATTGCTAGTAATAAAATTGAATCAGTAATCAAAAAATTGGAAGAGTCCCAAAAACTAATTCTATGAGGTCACAATTATGCTGATACCAAAACCAAACAATACAAAAAAAGAAAAAAAAATATTACAGATCAATATCCCTTATGAACATAAGATGTAAAAGTTTTCAACAAAATATTAGCCAACTGAATTCAACAATACATGAAAGGGATCATACACTATGATCAAGTGGGATTTAGTTCAGGAGTGACAGCATAGTGCAATACAGTACGTTAACAAAACCAAGGATAGAAATCAGTCATCTCAATAGACTCAGATAAAGCATTAGAAAAATACAACATCCATTTATGATAAAAAAAAATCAACAAAGTGAGAATAGAAGGAACATATCTTAACATGATAAAGAGCATATATGACATATATGACAAACACACAGCTAGCATCATACTCAACAGTGAAAAGCTAAATAAAAGCTTTTCCCCTAAGATCAGGTATGAGACAAGGATGCCTACCTACTCTCACCACTTTTATTCAACCTAGCACTGGATGTTCTAGCCACAGAAATCAGAGGAGAAATAAAATGCATCCTGATTGAAAGGAAGAGGTAAAACTGTCACAATACGACAGCATGATATTAAGATAAACCCTAAAGATGCCACCCCAAAACTATTACAATAAATGAATTCAGTAAAGCTGCAGAATTAAAATTAACACAGAAATCAGTGCCACTTCTATACACGAATAATTATCAGAAAGGTAAGAAAATAATCCCTTTGCATCAAAAAATAAAATACCAAGGAAGGAAAAGACCTACATTCTGCCAACTATTATATAAGACACGGGTAAAAAATACTGAAGACAACCCAAATAAATGGAAGAATATACCACCTCACAGATTGTTTATATGTCCATGTTACCTACAGCAATTTATAGATTCAGTGCAATCTCCATCAAAATACCAAGGGCATTTTTCATACAACTAGAACACATGATCCTCAATTTTATATGGAACTACCGAAAAACCTGAATAGCCAAGCGATCTTGGGAAACTAGAACACAGATGGAGGTATCACGCGCCTTGATTTCACACTGTACTAAAGCCACAGTAAGCAACACGTATGGTACCGGCACACAAACAGACCCGAACAGAAAGCCCAGAAATTAACCCCCACTTACATGATAAATTTATCTACGGCCAAGAAGGCGGGAATATGCAGTCTCTTTAACAGTCTCTTTAACAAACAATGTTGGGGGAACTAGGCAGATACATGCAAAAACATAAAGCTGGATCACTTTCTTACACTATCGATAAAAATAAACTCAGAATGCATGACAGACTTGAAGGTAAAAACCGAAACCTTGTATCTCATAGAAGAAACCATAACAGTAAGCTCTTTGACATCAGTCTCAGCAAAATTTTTCTGATTATGTCTCTTCAGGATAAGACAACAAAGGCAAAAAATAAACACTGGGACTATACCAAACTAAAAATATGAAAAGACAACCTACTGAATGAAAAAAGATTATTTGCCAATGATATAGCCAAGAAGGGGTTCATATCCAAAATATATAAAGAATTTATACAACCTAACATAAAAAAATCCAATTGAAAAATGGGCAGACGCATGAACAGACATTCTCCAAAGAAGACATTCAGGCAGCCAGGGCAAACATGAAAAGACGGTCTACGTTACTAATTACTAGGGAAATGCAAATCAAAAGCCACAATCAGATGTCAGAATGGCTGTTATCAAAAATTCAACCAATAAATGTCGGTGAGGCTGCAGACCAAAGGAAACCCCTGTGCACTGCTGGCGAGAATGTAAACTGGCGTAGCACTGTGGAGAACAGTATGGAGGTTTCTCAGAAAATTAAGCGTAGAACCACCTTATGACCCAGCAACTCCGCTGCTGGGTATTTACCTGAAGAACATGAACTCGCTCATCTGAGAGGGGACATGCAGCCCTGTGTGCACGGCTGCGTCATCTACAGCGGCCGGCGTGTGGGAACACTCTGGGTGCCCATCGCCAGGCGAACGGGCAAAGAGTGTTGTGCGTGCACACACACACACACACAGTGGACTGTTACTCAGCCATAAAAAATAAAATCATGCCTTTTGTGACAACATGGATAGAGGGTTTTATGCTACATGAGTAAGTCGGACAGAAAAGACAAATACTCTATGATTTCACTTGTATGTTGATCTAAAATAAAAACAAAACAAAGCAGAAACAGGCTCACAGACACAAAGAACAAACTGATGGTTGTTGGGGGTGGGGGTGGGTACAAAAGGTGAAGGGAGCATATTTCCAGTTACAAAAAAGGTCAATCACAGGAATGTAATGCATAGCACAGGGAAAACGATATTATTGTAATCAATCTGTACAGTGGAAGATGGTACTGGAAATATCGTGGTGGTCACATCGTAAGGAATGTCAACGACGCAGCGCCATGCGGTACACCCGCATACAATATACTGTAGTACGCCAGCTGTGCTCGAGTAAAAGTTATAATGCTCGGGCCCTGCCTCCCAGGCCGACGTGTCCTGCGGGAGACAGACCGATGGCCACGAAGGGGGCTGGTACGCACGGTCGTCACGAGGCCCGTGGGAACCACACCCGACCTGGACTCAGAAGCAGAGTGAGTACTGGATCCAAAAAGGATGCTGGCGAGGGGCACCGGGCAGCAGGAGCAGGATGCGAAGCGGCCGAGTCTGGGCTACAGGACTCCGAGATGGGACAGACGGGGCCAACTGGGAGGGGGCGAGGGCCTAGAGACGTGATGATGTTGGTCTGTAGACAACGGAGACCCGTGGCAATCTTTTCTTGTTGTGGTTAAATTTATTGGGGTGACCTTGGTTAGTAAAAATTACGTGGGTTCCAGGTGCACAATTCTACGTGCATCGTCCGTCCCAGTGTGATGTAACCACGACCCACAGTCAGTTCTCATCCCGTCACCAGCTACTGAGGTGGGACAATCACTTTGCTTACTGTGTGGTACTGATGGACTGCATCCGACAGAGACTGCCATAATTTACGTGGCGAAAATAGACCCTGGGGAAGGTCAAGTGCTTCATCAAGGGAGACAGAGGGACAGGTTCAACAATCATCCAAGTAAAATTAGCAGTATTGGGGGACTGATGGGCTATGGGGGATGGAACAGAGAGAACAGGGAAGCCTCAATGATTCCACTCAGAAAACCAAAAACCAAAACACAACAACTTACAAGTAGGAACTCCACTGGGGAAAAAGGCAAGAATGTAGCAAAAGTGTTCAGTATTTGATCGTTCTATTCAGATTTTGAATGTCAGCAGAGCAACAGACCAAGGACTAGATCTGTCCAGACCTCCCGTGAAAGATCTTAACCAGAAATTTGCAAATCATCTGCATAAAGGAGACACTGCTTTGCATGTCTCAAGACAGGCAGAAGTTTAATTATTATACAACCAAAATTGGTCTTCCCTTTCCCCCAAAACAATTATCACGAAGTTCCTCTCCATTCCATGGGTGAGTTAGAGTGATTTTTTATACGAGTCTCAAGTAATACAGAAAAACTGACCTAGATTCTGACCCTGTTATGCATGAAGATACCTGGTGTATTCCATTTCAGCTGAAATGAAGAATGATCTCACATTTAACACGGACAGTTCTAGACGTGTTCTCTCAAGGAAGTAGTCGGAGGGTACTTTCAGGTAGGCGCTCAGAGTTAGGGGAGAAATGTGAGGCCCTACGTGAACCTGATCAAAGACACTGTGGCCGCTCAGCTGCTAGGACTTGGGCCGCAGTACCCAGAGCTACGGGCATTTGCAGAGACACTCAGTCCTTCAGACTGGAAAACCCACGGGGCAAAGTACCTTGGGAAGGGCATCCGGAAGGCAGACGCGTCCCTGTGAGAGTCCTGGCTCTGACGCCCTGTACCTTTGGCCACATTTTCTCTAATTCTCTGACATCAAAAGCATAATGATAACACTCAGTATTACCTGCCTAGGAATTGTGTTATTAGAATTAAATTAGCTAATGCTTGTAAAGCACTTAGCTAATGCCTAGCACTTAGTACAAGCTCATTAAATGTAAATTATGTTTACTGTGCTCGCACTTGTTTGAAAAGGGAACACATCTGCTACGTGAATGAGCCGCTGTCGCCTGCCCTTTATCATCAAGAGGACGGATGTGACAAATACGTGCTGCTGCTCCACATTACACTGGTAATCAATCTTTTGCATAGTGTTACCATTTTTTTGCTCAGAGAGCTAATCTATTTCTTTTACTGAGGTAATACTCACTACCATGTGCATAAGCAGAAGATTTTTTTCCCGTTCAACAAAATCCTAAGTGGCCACAGTAACAGGAGAGAAAATATGTTTAGCGTTTGGTAGATCGGGGAAGAAAAGTCAGAAAAGTGTAGCAGGTAAACGTCACGCCGGCCATCCAGACACGCCGGATGAACTTGAACTCCACGGAATAAACGGCGGTGCCCAGAGATGCCTTGTTAAGCCTGCGGCTGGACCAGTCTAACTGAGGAGCCCAGAGCTGGAGGGCATGTTACAGGACTTACATTCCTCGGGCCTCAAGGCCTAACCAGAGAGAAAACAAAACTTAATAAATTCCATGACAGTTTTACTGAGCGAGATAAAAGCTGCTTACTAAGAGAAAGAATCTTATTTAAGAGAATATGTAATAATCTCTGAATAAAAGCACAATATTTAACACTGAAACCATATTTTAAAACAACTGAAATTCTTTCTGATTATTTTGTACAATCCGCCCAAGTACTCAACATACCAGTCATTCATATAATTTTTAAGTGCTTTTCAGCTTGGTTGACAAATAACTCTATATGTCAATAAATGTTAAACAGTGAAAAATGCATAATGAAACTGATCTTGGAGTTGAGGCAAAATACATATTCAAACGTTAGCAGACTAGAGTAGCTTGCCAAATTTCGGTAAAGTTATCATGCATGAAAAATACTTGAGGCATCTGCTTCCTAACTTGATCGTGAACCTTGGCATGATGATAACGTCTCCACTTCTAGTTGTCCTCCGTGTAAATAAAGGAAACCTCTGCCTCTGACTTCGGATCGTCTAAGAAATCAGGTGCAGGTAAACCAGAGAAAGCGGGTAAGAGCAAACGAGAATGAGAGAAAAATCAGGAGTTCAGCCACCAAGTTAAAAGAAGACAGATATCGGTGAGGACTCACAGATCCAACATCAGATCCTCGCGAACTTCAAATCTGCAGAAAGGATGACAAGCGAACCTGGAGTCCCACGCCTCCAAGGCCCCTAAGAGGTTCGGGGAACTCCTGGAAATCCTTGGACGTAATCACGTCCCTTCATCTCCTGCAAAGTGCGGAGGTTTGGGCAGGGACTGATTTTTGTGGCGCCTTCCAGTGTTAACCTTCTGGGAACGTCAGCGCATCTCTTTCTGACACGTTACAAGTCGCTACAATTTGTCACACCACTGGAACACAGACCTGGCACGTAGTAAAAGCAGGCCCGTCTTAGACGTCTAACTAGCCCAGAACCTTCTCTGCTTTCATCCTTAAACGGAACTTGCTTGTCAAGTTCTTTCCCACTCGCATCTCTTCACCTTGGCTCTTTCAGGCAACACACATCCAGAAGCCTGAAACAGCTGGAGTTACAACTCCTGATACCTAGTGTTTGGAAGAGTCCCACCACGTCTGGAGGTGCCATAAAGGATGCATCATCTGTGCACGAGACGTCAAGGTTCGCGCCAGGCTGTGCATGGGTCCTCATTCCCTGACACTCAGCCCACTGGCTTCAGGTCCTGTCATGAAAACCAAGGGTCTACGATAGAGGAGTCGCAAGAGTACAGAAAGTCCTGATTATCTGCTTCTCAAGACTTAAGGACTAAGACGCAAGGAGACCCGATTCTGAACAGAAATGCTGACATTTGCACATACTGATGACCAGAGTCCTTGCAGAAAAATCAAAGCTGTAGGCAGAAGCTCCAGGTTCCAAATAGTATTTCAGTACGGTAGCCTCTTTTGACATTTCTATAGACTCATAGAAAGTTTAAAAAAAAATGAATAACATATAGGACATAAAAACCTGATCCTTACAAGTGGAAAGGTGTTCCTAATCTGGTGTCTATTTGAGGAAAATGTTCAAATTTAACTAAAAGAGTAGTCATACCTAACTAAATTTTGACAAAACCCCCAAATTGATAATCTTACCCTGACATACACACACACCACAGGCAAGACTGAACTCTAATAAAACTCTATTTCCCTTACTTTCAGTAACTGCTAGGTAACGATTCTTAACTAATTAGAATCATCAAGCAAACTAAATTGCAGACTCCCGAAGTCACAGGTAAAAACATTCTCTAAAAACGAAGCAGGCTTCATTAGATAGCCGTGCAAAAATCCAAAGTTAAGTAACTGATGGGTATGACTAAATTTGAGGGGAAAAGTTCAATTTTATTTTATTCATTTGAAGTGCAGTAAATCTAAATTTTCTGTGATGAACTGGTCAAGTTCAGAAAGAGTTACCCACACATCACCTACCTATCCCTTCATTTTTTTTCTGACTGTACGTTTGAGCAAAAGACATTGCCATTTTAAATATTAAGGAAAATCTTTATCTTCTTATGTAGGGTATTCAGCTACTATGAAATAAGTTTCATCTTCCTTATTATGTTTTGGAACTTGGCAGTTTGCAATCTTCTTCAAAATTTATTCCAGTCCCTTACATCCTCATCAGGCATTAACTGGGGATTACTTGCCATTTCTAATGAATTTCTGCCACCTGTGTATAGCTACATGGAAAAAGTATTTTATTCCCTTTTAGATTTATTTGATTAGCTAAAGTTATTGAAGATAATAACTTCCATTTTTTTATGAGATCCTTTAGAGTGTCTTCGTAAGACTTAGCTTGCTTAATAGGTTAGGAACTTGCTCCATCAGGTAGCACTTAAGATTTATAAAATGTTCACTGTATGGCAGGCACGTGAATTATCTCACTTAATTTTCACAACGACCTTACGTGTCTAGTCCTATTATTTTCCCCTTTCAGATGAAGAAGCCAGCCTTGGAAGCAGGGCCGTTCCCCTGGAGGAGAACTAGAGCAGGTGGGAGGCACACCTGGCTTACACACCATAACGACTCCCTGCGAACTTCCGCCCTTACAAGCCTGTATTATAAATGGATTTATAGATTGTATTAAACTCCAAGCACACACAGGGGGCCGTCTTGGGTGCAGGAATCAGTGCTGGCTGCCCTTGTGTTGGGAAGTCACCCCATGAAGGAGAATGTCACCCAGCGCCATGCTGGATGTCTCCCAATTTTTGAAAGACGCAGCATAATCTATAAAACGGCGATTCTGATAGGAGTTATAAATCTAATTCCACCACATAATATTAACAGGAGAGTACCATTAAATATATTCGTTTTTCGGAAATTAGGACTTTTGCACTACTGAAATTGCAATCTTTTAAAATTCACAAATCATTATGAAGTCTACCTTAAACTCTTCTGAAAAGAGGTGAAATATAACGCATGATTTCTAAAAGAAGCTCATTATCAAAACAACACAGAAAAGACTGTAGTACGTCTCCTCGGGAGCATTTCCCACGGCAAACAGCTGAGATAGGGTAAATTAAAAAACAAAAACAAAAAACCCAAAACTTTGAAAACAACTCAATTTTAAACATAAGCCGCTTATACCTTCACTGTTGTTTTAAAATAAACCTGATACCGTTTTCTGAGTTACGTGTCAAACCACACCGCTGGACAGTGTGGCCCGTGAGCGCGGGAGCTCAGGGGGCAAAGCCCCACCAGGCAGACCACGTGCGTGTGCTGGGGCAGCGAGACGTCCCCGCGCCGGACCCGAACGCAGCACCTACCCAGTAATGTCAGCACGCAGGCCAGGATGGCGATCAGCGCCCCGGTGCTGAGGCCGGCGGGCAGCACGTAGGCCTCGGCGTTGCAGGTCTGGGCTACGCCGTCAGCGTCGCAGTCACAGACGCGGATGGTCAGGGTGTTGGTGCTGCTGAGTGAAGGCGAGCCGCTGTCCACGATGAAGATGGGCAGATAGTAAACAGATTGCTCCTGCCTCCGAAAGCCGTTTCTCCTGGTGAGAATCGAGGCCGTGTTGTCTGGGGGAGAGAAAGGCACCAGGTTATCACCCTCGATCTGGGACGGGATCTGTCCTGCCAAACTTCGGCTCGTGTGTCACTCTGTTTAGTTTCTTTTGACAGAGAGCCATGCTTCCAAATATTGGTTCAACTGAATGTGTGTTAATGCATCTGTCATGCTCTCCAGTTATAACCCGAGAAACAGTTATAAAGTGAAACTGAATGTGCAAATGTTTATACAGCACTTACATTAACTGCAACTTCGTAAGAACTGCATATAGTACATACACCCTTTTACTTACCTTACGGTTCAAGCCATACATGGATGAGAGGACGATAAGCACAAACAGGTTAAGTATTTTTGGAGCCCCACAAGCTAGCACAGACGAAAGCCCCAGTCGACCCTTTTCTTTGACAAATTCCAAGCCCAATACAGGAATAAGGGAAATAAGCTACTCTCGCTTTATTTGAATTGAGTACGCACAGCTATTGGAGAGGAATTGTTGTATAGTTTATAAAAATCCGTGTTGGTATATACCGTTACCCAAACCCCATGGATATAAACATCTTGTCAGTGATACAACGTGTCATTTGTGTTTTATTTATATTCAATATTTTGTTTTATCTAAACAATTATAGTAATTATGAAACATTTAACAGTAATCAATAAGTTGGTATCACAAAACTGTGACATCTATATCAGAAATAGTTTTTTTTTAATCTGCTAGCAATTTATCCAGCTAATGTGTCTCAACTAATTAGGAATTTACATGATTCTTTAAATTCATAGCAGTTGATCAAAATAAACAAAAAGGAGGAAAACCAGGACCATAGTTTCAACCAGTGTGCTTTAATACATGTTTCCTTTTCAAGCTGTCAAAAAGATATTTATCCAATTCTACCATAAAAGAATTAATAATAATCAAGTGAAAGAAAAAGCTGGCCTAGTCTGTCTCAAAGGACACAAAACAGCGAGCTCACACGAGACCGCAGAGAACACACAACCTGCAATTAAAACTATGGCGAGCCTAACACTCTGATTTTCCGATTCCATCTGGCAGGTTTTTATATCAACAAATCTTTTATTTTAAAATGTATGAATTTGAGAAGCTTTCATTACACAAGTACATGTGGAATTGTCTTGAGTGTATTTCTGTACACTGACAGTAACACACGTATGTGCACACACGTCTACGTCTTTGCCTCCCAACCACTCAGCTGTTTTGTGTATTTATGATTTGACAAAATTCCTTCAAAGTTGTTCATTAGTAATCTAACAGGCCTGACATCGCACCTCTCTCTCACACACACACAATGAATTATGGTATTTATAACATTGTTTCTAACATGACACTTAGGAAACAGATTAAGAGTGTTTACCTTTTCAGCACCAAAATGGAATGTGGGGTGACAGGGAATTACGTTTTTTAAATTTTTTATTTCTTTGCCTCAAGAGTCTATTTTTTATTATTTGCATGGATTACCTTTATTTTTAGGTTAAAATAAAAAATAACCGATGTGAGCATTGAAAATAGACAGTCAACATTGATTTAGGTTGAAATGTGTCAAGGCCAATCATTTTCCTCATGTCCCAAGCTGCACCTATGTAGAACAGATTAAGGGATTTAGCTGACCCTGACCGTTTAGGTAATTTAGATAAATAGGTGGTATGCAAATGTGTGTGTAGAAATGACAGACAGTTATGGATCTGGCTTCCGCCCTCTTTGGGTTTAAGCCTAAAATTATTTAAGTAGCTGCTGCTGCTTCGTGACAGCAAGCCCACAGATAAGAATCACCTGAGGGCCTTGATGTCCTTTAATGAACGTCCTTGCTGATAGAAAACAAATCCGTCAGCAGCATTTAGGAGTCAAAGCTCATGCCTAGAGCCCGTGCCCCCTGCCTCCACCGGCGACGCCACCCCCACCTTAGCCCGTGCCCCCTGCCTCCGCCGGCGACGCCACCCCCACCTTACCTTTGTTATCCTTCAAGGAGAAGTTGTGGTTGTTCGTTGCGTCCGTTGTTAGGCTGAAATAAAACTGGTGTCCATTGGATGGCTCGTCTTTATCCACGGCGCTGATTTTCTGGATAACCTGTGGGCAGAGAAGGTGAAGGGGCACGCTGGTCGCTCTGCTAGGCCTTCCGACGCAGGACAGAGCGACTGCACCCGACAGGCAGGACCCCGTCCTGAGTGAGCTGGGGCAAGGGGCGTGTTCGAGTGTGACCCCAATCTACAAAGCGCTCTCAGAAACAACTCGTGTCCTTTTCAAAATTCATGTTTGAATTTACCTTTGGGAACCTCAGAAATAAGCTGTGCCGATGGATGACTCCATGCCAGGAAAGATCACAAGACACTGAACAATGTGGATGAGCAGAACAAACCACAGCGAGATTAAGCCGCTCTTAGTTCTGGGAGCTTCGCGGCCCTGCTGTGTGAGGCGGGGAAGGAGCCCCACCAGGTCGGGGTGTGGCGTGTCTCCGGGAAGGAGCCCCACCAGGTCAGGGGCCCTCCACCACGCGCCCTGGCTCTGCAGTGTTCATACCTTCCTCCTTGAGGAATGTTCATCATCCCAATTAAACCAGAATTTGAGGGTTCCTGTAATACGAGTTTATGCCGCACATCAAAGTGTTTGTTTTGCTGAAACGCGCTGATTAGAACCTAACTCAAAGCTGACGATTTCGAAGGCAGCCCCGGCCGGTCCCCTCCGAGGAGGTCACGAGGAGCCGCTTACCTGCCCGGGCTGGGCGTTCTCACACACGGTGGTCTCGTAGTCCATTGCGAACTCGGGGGCGTTGTCATTGATGTCCAGGATGGTGATGGCCACATAGCCTCTTCCGACTTGGGACGGATTCTCTGACGAAGAGGAAAAGGTTTTACCTTACTCTCAGAGGAAAGCTCTTCTTCTGCTGCCTCTTCCTCTGCAGAAGTATTTCCACTCACACTTTTAAGCAGGTTTCCTTTTACTCAGAAAACATGTCAAAAACACGTAGAATCACCCAAAACTGTTTGCCTCTGCAAAGCATACTTCTAATAAGAAAAGGGCCGGTTGTCAAATAAAATCTAGCATCCCAACACTGTAGACTTTAGGGGAGTCACAGAAAATCTGATCTACATGTCATGTAACCATATACACAGACAGACAGACAGGTAGTATGGGTATGTTTTTAGGCCCTCATAAGAAAACTATTGAAAGAACAATGACCCATAAACCATGCATTTCAGTATTCTTTGATACAGGAGCTCCTATGTGTATAGATATACAATACATAATATATGTGCAGATATGTACTATATACGTATATAATACATATAATAATGCATTATAATTGTGCATTGTTCTTTCAATGTTTTTCTTATCGGGGACTAAAATGAGTTCAGTATCAGAATATGCAAATCTCGGTGTCTTGGTTAGAGATCAACTTGGTAATTTCTTAAGTTATTCGACTAACTCCATGTCAGTATAAACATGGCATATGAAGTATGACCATAAAAAAACAAGGAGCTCTCTGAAGGTAACTCAGGCCCATTGTTTGACAGGCATCTCTTTTCATTAGCTTTGTAGGTATCAGCATCTAAAATTAATGTATATTAATATGTTTCACGGCTTAAAATTAGGAATTTTCAAGTTTCTGTTCAATTCAAATAAGCACCTAATATCATTCAAGTTGAAACTAATTCCATGACAACCCATTCTCCACTCTCAATGTCATCCAAACTAATTTAATTTTAAACCTTACAACTTACGGCTCTCCATTGCAAGGACTGTGATGTTATGAATAGCATTCGTCTCCCGATCCAATGACTTGGCAGTTGTAATGACCCCACTGTTGGCATCAATATTGAAGTATCTCTCCAAGTCTGTGTTTCTGTCGATTGAATACCTAATTGAACATTAAAAAAGAAAAAAAAAAAAACTTCAACATTTGTTTATGATTTGCTAAATTTATTTCATTAATTGCATAGCCAATGACCAAATCCTACAGACTCCATGATCTGTCATATTAGTAACATGCTTAGTTTAAAACTTCACCAATGTTATAGTTGGTTCTTAACCTGCTTCTCAGCAATCGCTTTGCTTTACTATCAGGTGGTACAAAATAAACACCATTGTATGGTATCCTCACAGTAGCTTTGAATAAGCCATTATAAACTTCAAATAATTCATTTATTATTATTATTATTTTGGCTTCTAAAAACCATTTACAGTAAATTTAGTACCCCTGGTCATGTTTCTAGGTCCCTCTAATATGAAACATGCAGACATCTTAGCCATTCACATACTAGGCCGGACAATTAATTTCGTGAACTCATCCTAGAAAAAGGGCTACCTACCTCATTGCTAAATACCATTATGGTCACCTTCAAAGTACCCCCCTTGGGGAGCTATGCACCAAAGCCAGAGCCTAGTCCACCTTCAGAGCAATTTTGGAACTCTTGTTCTGGAATGGCCATCAGAGCTGTCAGTGTACCCAAATCTGACAATTAAGTTCGTGAACTTGCCACCATGCCCTTATGTTGGTAGCCCTGTACACACAACCCAATAAGGTGTCATAGCCTTAACTGTCAGGTTTTGGGTATGACGACAGCTTGGATGGCCATTCTGGAAGAAGAGTTCCAAAACTGCACTGAAGGCTGGTGTTGGTGCACAGCTTCCCAAGGGCAGCACTTCGAAGGTGACTGTAGAGATACTCAGCACTGCAGCACACTTTTTCTAGGATGAGTTCGCAGAATTAATTGTCCAACCTAATATACTTAGTAAGATCATTTGCCTCGAGAATAGCAGCCTGATGCTAACCCTTTCTTTGTGTGTATTTCTCACTCAGGGGTCTTGACTTGGGCTCCAAAGATACATTTCAAAGTAGAACCCTTAAAATGGCATGACTATTTTGGTGTGTAAAAAGTTTTCATAACAATATCCAGTATCCAAACATTAGTGAAATATCTCTGCTGCTCTACTTGTATTCTCACTGCATGTAATTATTTGTTCCATATAAATAATTACAGTCACTCTCCCCTCATAAATGACTATATTCAAATTCTTCTCACAGTCTTTCTATTTAGATGAAATAATGGCTCTCCTTCAAACAGCAACAGTTAAACAAATACACCAAAGAAAAACCAGATAAACAAATACACACCCTACTCAGGTTAAGCAAGTGTTTAAGTTTACATGGTGGTTCTCAACAACCATTATTCAACAGAATCCTCTCTTTCAAGTCTGCTGTATTGCACAATGCAAGAAACATGAAAAGCAATAAAGAAGCATCAGAAAAACGTTAGATGATTAACCACACACTAACAACTATCATTGTCGTTGTGCAGTAATAGGTGTTGTGGTGTTGAGAATATGAGAAAGTTACTTTTTATGGCTTCTACAAGGGCTGTCTGCAAAGTGTCCAGCCATATAATATAAAAATAGAGGCATTTATGGTCGGATTTGTTTTTTGGACACCCCTCGTATCCTCTCGATGGTACAGGAGACAAGGTTGACTGTCGAGAGAGCAAGGAGAAGAAGGTAGTTTGAAATGAAGGAGAGAGAAGTTGTTTTTGAGAAACGATAGGCACGTACACACTCAGGGAAGTGTAATGGGAGAGCTAAGCACATTGCCGATTGCTCCTTTGAGGTTGGTGGCCATTAATTTAACGTGAAAGCAGTCGTACTGTTTGTCTTGCTCCATCCTTATCCACGCGTTGGAAGGTGCATGAACAGCAGAGGGCTGGACATAACCCGCTGTGGACAATGGAAGGGGAGAGGGGTGAGGAGGCTAGGGTCGTGTGCACGGGAGTGATACTGATGAGGGCCCATGCGACGCGAGCTGGTGAGGGGGCTGAGGAATTAAAAGGCAGATGTTGAGAAGGTGCCTGTAGGTCTTTATCAGGATGCAGACTGGCCAGAATGGGAGGTGGGAGTGGGGGCTGAGTGAGTACCTGAAGTAGCTTTCCAACCACAGCACCTGGGGGAGAGCTGACAAGCCCAGGGCCTGCTCATAAGAATCCACGATTGAACTGGGGCCGAGGAGCAAAGCACTGGAGTCACCGAGACCCAGAAAGTGACACATCCACAAGTCCAATGGGTCGTGGGTACAGCTCAGGAGTGATGCCGGGAGTGATGCCAGGAAGCAGTGAAATGGTCCGGGTACTGAAATCCTCAGTAAATAGTGTGCCCAGGTGTATTCGCTGCTTGACAGCAACATGGGAGATTTTTTTTATGTTTTACTGTAAAACTCTTACTACATTAAGATGCTTTTCATTAATTGTTAAATTTATGGGGGTGACATTGGTTAGCAAAAATTACATAGGTCCAGGTGTGCAATGCCGCAGCGCATCGTCTGTGTGTTGCGTTCCGTGCTCACCACCCAGGGGCACTTCTCCCGTCACCACATACCTGACTCCCCTCCCCTCCCCTCCCCTCCCCGCACGCCTGCCCCCCTCCCACCCCCCAGCCCCTCCCACCACCCCAGGGAACCACTGAGCTATTGGCTGTGTCCATAAGTGGAAGATTTTGAGTCAAGTCTGATGGACACCTACGTAACAGTTAAGTTTTGAAGGAAAAATATTAAATAGTTTGAAGATGACAATGGCAGTACAAAAGGTGTCACTCTCTCCTCCAGGATCTGTGCTCTACGGGACATGAGAGGAAAATCAATCTTACTCAGGTGCCCCCCACCCTCCTTCCCAGCCTTCTGCTACAGCCTTTACCCAAATCAGAACCCAACCTTTCTACGGAAGCCGCACGCCCCATCTGATCGGACCTTCTCACGAACGTTTTCTCCTGGGAATTAGATGCTTCTCTTGTACAGCTTTATTAGAATCAAAAGCAAATGTGTTTTCTATTTAAAAACAAGTTTCCTGCATATGTGTCAAGTTCATCATCGGCCTTCAGGCTGTCATACTCACTGCTCACGTCTGTTCATTCCTTCTCTCTCTCACCCAAATGCACGACCATCAACCACTCGCTCCTCAAATCACACTCTCCTTTGCCTTTACCACAACTGCCCTGTCTTTTTCCTAACTCGTCACCTGTTCCTTCTCCGTCACCTTGGCCAGCTGTACCTCCTCTTTGTGATCTCCAATTACTTCAACGCCCCAAACCTCTCCTGTGGGTTCTCTCCTCTTCTTCATATAAACACGTGTCCTTGAAAACTTAGACAATCCCATGGCTTAAATACCTTCTATATTTTGGATCACCCCCAAATTTATATAAAATCTCCTTGTCCCACTAGACTTATGCATTGAATTAGCTACTTTACATCGCCATATCGCCACATGGAGAGATGACAGGAACTGAAATTAAACATATCCAAACAGATGTGGGAGTTCCTACCGTCTCCCAAACCACCACCTCCACCCTTCCCCGTGTGAGTAGTGACACCACCAGTCACCTGACTGCTCAAAATAAAAACCCAGAATTGGTCCTTGGTTTGGTTTTTCTCTTAAACCTGCACATAGTTTCTCAGTAACTGCCCTCAAGGACTAGCAGCCCAGGCTACCACCACTTCAGCTTAGTTTTGCATTATTTTACCCTTTATCAACATGCTCTCATTCTTACTGACATGCTGTATGATGCAAACCATTCCATGCCAGTATTTCATGTTGTTAAAATACTGAATATATAACTACACATATGTGCATGCATTTGTGTGTGTGTATACTAAAACATACACATATACCCATATGTATGCAGCCTATATACTTTTACATTTTATCCAATGATAATAGGATAATTGATATGAATGTTTGACAAGATGATTGTAACTTAACATCCATGAACTCATGCATCAATTAAGCCAATACTAAGAAGCCTGAATTGTTCGTCTTTTCAAATCACTATGATAATGTTTGCATATTCAGGAACAAAGAGACTTCTAGATTATAACAAAGTAACAAGGCCTTGAACTTGACATACTCTTATATCTGCCTAGAGCAGCTCATTTAATTGCTCACAGAGCTGAAGTCAATGACCAAAACATCCCCGTCTATTATCAATCGTCTCAAAGTCCCCGGGATTAGAATAAAGGACAATAAACTTGAGAATCCATTTAGTATGTTAAATGTCTCCAACTTCTATTGCCCTCACAGAAAAACCTCTAATCTTTTACAGATCCATTACCGCCTAGGCCTCTATGTGTTTTGAAAAAGAAGGGACACCAAAATTTCTACCACGTGGATACTAACCACGTGTAACCCGCAGCCATGGAGTGTCCCTTTTGGTGGCCAGCGTTCCCTCCTCGGCCCCTGAGGAGCACGGCTTCACGTGCTCGGATCTGGTCCCCTACCACTGCACATGCCATCAACAGTTACTCTTGAGCACCTGCGGGTGACACTCTCTTTAGGAAACACAGTATATGAATCTTTTTTAAAAAAATAGCAACCCAGAATAAACATTTAGGAGGAAACAACGCATGGCTATCCCAAGCCTGAGGAAGGAAGCTGGGCCGATGTGGGAGAGAACGGGGCAGTGGCCGGAGAGACCTCAGTGACAGTAAGGGGACACACTGCGTGGACCGGTGGCGGTGGTGCTCCTGTGCCTGAATCACAAGGACGTGGGGTCACCCAGTATGACAGGGGTCCCCTAGTTTCTACTAGCCCCTCTGGGCACACAAAAGGCTAGCTGGCATTTACACATGAGGTGTTAGGTAATGTATGAAGTCACCTGAGAAAAAGCAATCCCTTAAGCAGGAGAAATAAAGAAAACGAGGCGCTTCTTCCAGGGGGAGGAGCACAACGTCTCCGAGTTAGAGCCCGGGAGGGCGGCTGAGGCCGCGGGGCGGGGAGGCCCTCGGGGTGCGGCGGGGTGCACGCCCTGCCCGCTGGCCCCGGGAGGCAGGCTGAACGCGGACGAGCGGCGCTTGTCGCACCCGGAGCCCGGAGGGCGGCCGTCAGCGGCGGCTCGTGCTGCGCGGGGCCAGAGCCGCCCTCGGGGCTCTGCACGTCACGGCGCGGCCCTCGGCCTCTGGCCCCGCGCAGTGCGGTGGCCGGTTAGCGAGCGCACGGCCCTGTTTTTGCAGCAGTGGCGGCTCCAGGCTGACTCAGTTCCTTCCCTGAGATTTATCTTCCACTCGAGCTCAAGTACGTGAAAGCGGCGTGGTCAGCCGTCCCCCTAAGGGCTGACCTGCTCTTCCCTGGGCCTCAGACAGCGGAAGGCGTGCAGGACACACGCCGCGGGCTCCCCCCCGGTTCTCAGGACGGGAGCCGCCGGCCTCCAGGCGGCCGCGCTGGCCGGCTGACAGCCACGCTGGCTGAGCCAGTGCCCTCGTGTCTCTGCTTCAGCACACGAGGCACAGAAGAAAGCTGCTGGGTTGAGCGTCACTGAAAACCCCTTAACGGACAGGAAAGTCGCTAATTCAGCTGGCATCTGATTTCTGCCCCTTGTCCTCTACCTCACCTGGGACCCAGACCCAGAGGGAGCACATCCCAAAGCCATCTGGCAAACACGAGGTGGTGCGTGCTTAGTAGAAGCAGCCAAGGCCCCTGATGACATTACGCTGCCACATTGTCACTCCCTGAACGCGTAGCTCCAGACTTCTCATTAGTAAGTCATTAGTGTTAAGCGCCCTGCTCCCAGCCAAGCACAACCTCCAAGGCGAGCAGGCACCGCCGGCGCTGCGGTTCAGGACTCCAAGTCGCACAGCTGCTTGTTTTGGGGCCAAGACGGAGCACCGTGCCCGCCCGAGCCACGTCTGCAGGAGGCGCGGCGTCACTTACAAATGGGCGCAGCCTCTTTCTGTTTGTCCCTGTGCTCTCCTACCGGAACCCCGAGACAGTAAACGGACGCGTCACCTGATGAACCCTTGTACCTCCACTTCTGTGCCTTTCCTCAGGGGGGTACCCCTTCCCAATTATTTTGGTCCTCCAATTCCTTGAGGACTCCCCTAGCATGAAAGCGGCCCACCTTCCCAATGACACCAGGCATCATGCTTTGTTCGTACGCCCCCGGCGTGGCGCGGGCTGTGAGGGGTGGCCGTGGCCGCGCCCTCTACTTTTGGCACCCTCACCCCTGAGACTGAAACGCCTCCCAGAGGTCTGCACCCCTGCCCAAAGCTGGAGAGCCTCAGGCCACCAGGGTTCGGAGCTCTGCCTGTGGAGAGGAACCAGTGGCACAGAAAGCATTTGATTAACGTGTGATGAAAATGAAGGGCCCTGTCACACATTATTTTGAAGAAAATGGATAATGCTTTTGGGAAGATAGTCCAAGAGCCGTCTCAGCAAGCAGAAAGATTTGATCTGAAAAGCTAACACCAAGTTTTGTCAACCCAGGAGCCCTCATTTTTCAGAGGTTTCCAAAAGTGTCAAGTTTCTGTTAAATCACACCAGTAATAATTTTGGAAAATACCATCCAACATAATGTAAAAGGATGTGATGTGAACCAGCGACCACAGGATAAGAAGCCAAGGGCCCCTGGGAGGTCAGTGCCAGGCCCGATGTGACTTCCTCCCGTGGCTCACATTTATCGGTCAGCTATGCGAGGGAGCTGAAACAGAGATCTCCGTCTGTGCACGTGTCCACCCTTAGCAACCATCCTACATGATCCCAGACAGTCAGGTAAGCATATAAGTATTTATATACTTTTATAAATGCAGTTTCTCCAGGATCAAACCAACATTTAGGGCACTTAGTGCAGAGGAACCAAGGACGTACCTACAGCATTTTGGCAAGAAAAAGAAAAAAGGTACAATTCTTAGTCAAAGCAAACTATCTCCAGTTTAGTTCATTCGGCCATCTGGTTTGTAAAACACAACCTACGACGATAATTCAAAATTGGCCCTTGTTGGTTTGCATAAAGAGTAAGGCTACTGCTAAAATTCTTCAACGCCTAAGCTATTGAACTGTGAAAGACACACATTTAGATCAATGTGCCTTAGATCTTACAAGTTTCTTTTTAAAATTATTTTTTTCAACTTATTTAAACTAAAAGAAAACCAGAAACCAGGAACAACTGACAAGGCATGCCTCTCTTGGAAGGCTGGCATTTGTGTGGTCGGTGGTCTTCACTACCCATGCCCTGTGCTGAGCCACACGACCAGGGACGAGGATCTGGAGGACGATATTACAGCCAGGACCCACCACTCACCTAGGGTGCTAATGGGAGCTTTCCACTCACCAACTCTACTCTGTTTCCTTCTGTGCAAAATGGGAAAGTTTTACAGGATAATTTATCATTTCCAGATGTTTTGATTAAGTTTTCGTGTAAGATCTCTTCTACAGCTAGATAACAAGGCAGCGGGACCACCCTGTACACAGCTGTCTAGCCTCAGTGATCTGCACATCTGCTACACAACAAATTCCCTTGTAAATGCCTATTATTTTCACTGCTGCTGTTAGATAACCATGGAGATCAATTAAAATGCTCTATTTCATATTCATTCACCAGCAGCCGTCTTATCACCAAGCTATTGAGATGCACGCCCAGGTGCCCGCGTAGGATGTGCAGGTGAGGGGTGAGAGTAACGCAGGTGTATCATTGCTACACCCCACGTGGCAAAAGATAATGGAATAAATAAACAGGGACATCTGAACAATACAAATAGCTGAATCATTTGAGTCCAAATCTTAAATCTCTTAAGAAATTCGTGCATGTGTGCCTGTGCGTGCGTGTGTGTGCCTGTGCGTGCGTGTGAGTGTACGGCCATTAGGAGTGTACAGATTCTGACAGACTGCTAAAATGCTGGAACCACTTTTTCTGACTGCACGACTGAGGGAATGAAAAAGCCACCTTACAGGACTTGCATGAGAAATCATTACTTCACAATAAACCACTGAGGTCAGTACTCAGCGATGTCCCTGTGTGCACCCTCACCCCCTTCTTCTGATAGTGGCACCTCAGTGTTCCCTCGGGAATTGAAATCTTCCCAGTCTCGTGTGCAAACCTGACTGTACTCAGACACAGACACAGACACATACCATAAAAAAGACCAAGAAACTTTCCAAGAAACGTGAACCTGATAGAGAGACCAACGACGAACAAAGCCGTTGGCCCTGGTGCATCCCACTGCCGCACCTACAGGGACTGTCCCCTCACAAAGTGCTCACATTTACAGACAAACCTCATTTTTCTCTTCTTTGGAGACTGGTTGTACAATGTCTCCTCTAATTCTGTGAGCTATCCCCAATTATTTCAATGAATCCCCCCTTCTTTTTTTCCAGTTACCTATGGCTAATTTCCATTGATGGCAACTGGAGAATGCCTCCAGTGGATAAATAAATATCGGCTCCCTGATCTTGCATCCTCGTGTACAGTTCCCAAAGACTAGGACCAAAAAGATTATGGATTTTGTATTCTTCCATTAATCAGACGTTTCAATGAGCATTTTAAATGTGGAAAATACTACAAGGGACAAATCAAGAGAAATGTGATCATCAATAAATTCATTTTACCTGGAGTATTCCTAAAAGCTAACTCAGAATACCTTTCCTAACTCAGAATACAGTTCTAATTCTATGGCAATAAAAGATGAGCAAACAGCTCAAATAAATTAGGAATTTCCTACTCAACCAGTTTTGAAAATTATCTCTGGATATTAAGCACACTAGTCTAACAAAACACATTTTTCATCTTCACCTGCATATATGCCTCTTCTTTTTCATTTTTAATGATCGTTATATTAAATTGTGCAGCATTTTGAAATACATTACAGCTCCTATTTTCCTCATGGAATTGATTTCTGCGACTTTTCAAATGAACCACTTACCTTCTGTACGTTATTGGCTCACTAAATTTCTTAGAATAATCAGATACTCACAAATAATTTAGATCAAAATAGTATGTACAAATATACGCACGCACACAGGCTACTTTAAAAAAAAAGCCACTGAATTACTCCAATACCCCAAATGTGCTCTTACTAGTCACACTACACAACATATTATCTGATGTTACTTTGTCACCTTTATCCAAGAGCTCACAATACCAGGACCACCACAAGAGCTGCAGGTAAAATTATCCCAGCATCCTTAAACGCTACCACGAGTACAGTTCTGTATCTGAATTGTTAGAAATGCTGAGCATGATCCTTACTAATTTTTACTCACATCTGATCTTATTTGTAATGATATTATGTTGCAATTCATTGGTCACTTTGGGCGTAGGGCCTTTGGACTTCCTGCACGACCCACAGACATACACTTGCTCATTTCATGATGCAGCGCCAGACGTCGGGGCCACAGCTAAATACGACATCAGCCGACTCCTCGGCTCGTCCAAATCCTGCCGCCCGACACCACGCCTGTGCCATCGACCCCTTCATATGAAGTTCCATTTGAAGTGGTGACCATGATTCGCCCTGTGACAGCACGCCACCTCCCCTGCACATTGTTTAACTTTTACGGGATCTTACTTCTTCAACCAGGTTATAGGTTCCTTACGGTCAGAGGAAGTGGTTCATTTATCTTCATTTCTCCTGTGTTTTCCCCATGTCCTTAATGCACAGTGAGCTGAGCCATGTCTCAGTCTCCCGACTCTGACCCGAGCAGCGAAGAGTCCTTTAGACTCGAGGCTGCTCTTACAGCTGCACCACCGTATCGATGAGAAACACAGAAGCGAAGCTTCTACCATCAGAAAGCTGATCAGAACCAGACGCTGTCTGTCCTTCCAAGTTCAAGAGAGAAAGCCTGGTATCTGGCAGTCAGGGCCAAGCTCCACCTGACACGGTGAGCAACTCGTACAATAAAAGAAAAAAAGCCAGCAACACGCTGGCTCTCAATGATCCACTTGTGCTTTCAAAAACAGCTTATTTGTCCTCGGGCTAAGTGACCGGAGAACCACCCAATTTCCACCGCTGGCGTCTAGTTCGCACAGGGCGAAGCGGAAAACAAAGTGGGGGGGAAACGGCGCTCCAGGTAGCCCATCGGGCTGGGTGGCGGGGGAGCTCCAACGAGGACCAGCCCATCACAGCGCTTCCACTCCGGCCGTGGCTGTCCCCTGGGTGCATTTAATCTTTCTGCCGACTGCTACCACACCCCTAGGCCCCATGAATGCACCCCGGGGGTGGAGGAAGGGCCCGTCCTTTCCTTAAGGGCAGATTCAAGAGGCAAATGTGCATGAGCTTTAAACGCTGGGCTAGGCCGGGATCATGTGGGAGGAGGATCTCAATTTTGTGTCACTGGAGGCAAGTCATTGTACTTCTTCCTAGAATTCTAATCTCCTGCTGCACACATCAGTAAATATTCCACATAGAAATGGCATCTGCTAGCTTTCAGTATGACACTATAAAGCATGTTAATAAATTCAAGCACTAATTATCTAACTTCCCATACTGTTTTACAATTCAAATCCTATTGGCCTAATTTTAAACATTTACAATGAAACAAATACTGCTGTTCCATTCATCTAAGAACTATAATATTTTTAAACGTGTGGAACCACAAAGCTCACAACTGTAAGACTCTTCAGGCTCTGTCTCACTGTAAGAAGACTGTTCCTGGGACTCAGGAGACCGTGCTACCTACCTTCCCGCTGGCGTTCGCGGAAGGAGGCCTTGTGTTTGTATTTTGATCATTACTTGGATGCAAATGCAGGCGTATGTCCATTAAACGGTTACACAATATTTTCTATACACTGGGACATACATGAACACAGAACAATCTTCAATATAGATTGCCAATACAGTTGCTTGTGAAACATGACTCCTCTCACTGATATTATTGACTTTGAAATAAAAATGGCATGAAAACACAGTAAGTGGTTATAACACCAATGTATAATGATACTACTTCCTAACACGTCATGATTCACAGTTTCAAAGCATCAGTTACTTTTCCTTTCTTACCTATCCTCACAACCTGGGGAAAACCAGGGATAAGGGTTGCTTTTCCTTTTTACTGAGTTATAAGGAAACTTAGCAGGCTATGTGACATCCTCTAGGTCACTCAGCTTCCCAGCAGTGCTGGGAAGAAACCAGCCTTTTAGAAAATGCAAAGTAGTACACAATGAGAAGACCGGCTTGAAGAATAGCATAAATGGACAGGGAAGAAGAAATATGTGAGAGACAAATCCAGAAAACTATAAGCTATGAATGACTTTGCTGACTTTATACAAAATGGGACAAGGTGGGGGTGTCCAACCTTTTGTCTTCCCTGGGCCGCACAGAAAATTGAAAGAACAATTGTCTTGGGCCACACATAAAATACACTCACACTAACCACAGCTGATGAGCCAAAAGAAAAGGGGTGCAGAAAAATCTCATGTTTTATACGAATGTGTATTGGGCTGCATTCAAAGCCGTCCTGGGCCACTTGTGGCCCATGGGTTGCAGATTAGACAAGCTTGGTATAAGGTAAATAAATGTTTCAATAATGCAAGTATTAAATGTAAGTCAAGATATTAATTTTACAGAAAGGAAAAGATGGTCACCCATGAAATCACATTTTAGTTCACCCTGAACAAAGTCTGTCTCTATTTGGGAGATTTAGAAATTAGACAATGGCACAAGACAGTCCTAATCTGAACCGCAGGTCACCTTCATTAATTTTAAGAAAATGAAAACAATGTAGAACTATGGTGAAGGTCGCAGAGATCTTTACCTCCAAAATCAAGAGTGTTCATGCTTGGCCCCTTCGACCTCTGTGCTTTACGAAGCTCACAGAATCTCTAACTGAAGTCGGTGCTCACTTGGGCCTGCTGTTCCTTCGTCTTCCCCAAATTATTATGTGATACTGCCTTTTTATTCCAATGAAATCGCATAAAAAGTAAAATGTTTACTCTGAAAGGCGTTAACAGGATGATACACAAAGACAGGGGTAATAAAGGAAAAATAAGAAACGAGATACAAATGTCAATGCAGTAAGTCAAAATGTCCTGAAGTCTTCTTCCTCATTTAAGTACTGAATTAGGATGTTTGCTTATGGCTCTCTTCCTTTCTCCACATCACCCACTTCATGGAAGTGTTCGCTCTTTCTCCCCATTCAACTAATGGATCTAAGCGGATGTCAGCCCATCCTGAGTAGCCAATCAGTGCCTACAATCGCGCTGGGGTCGACTGCTTGCAAGGGAAGGAGACCTCAGTGTGCCATGAAGCGTTGTGATGCTAGAACACAACCTGAATTCAAGTTGGTTGCGAGGCTAAAAGACTTAATGCGTGGAGCTGAGCTTAACTCGGGGACCTGTTCGGGCCATGCAGGCTGGGCTCCTACAGGGAGCAGGGCGGGGAAGGCTTACTCTCTCTGGTGCGTGTATGACTCACAAATATTCTAGTGCACAGAAGGTTGTATCTTAGAAATGGTTTATGATCACTGCCCTTGACACACAGCCATCTATGTAGCCTGAATTTCTCATACAGCTAGGGAAATGATGGTTATGACTTCAGCTTTTAAATAATGATGGTTTTATAATCATTCCTCACTAGGCTGTAATATTAATGTCAGACAAAAGAGAAAGAAAGATCATTAAATCTATCTATCTATCTATATGTGTGTGTATGTGTGTGTGTATGTGTGTGTGTGTGTGTGTGTGTGTGTGTGTGTATCTTATGATTTTAGGGAGATAAAAATTATGAGCTTTTCTGAACTGAGAATCATTGTCTAAATTACAGATATTTTCCATGACACAGTCCAGACTTAGCTCAGAAGTTAGCTCAAAAGCACTTAGAATTGTTAAGTATCAGTTAAATCTAAAAGGCTGTGGGTAGCTTGTAAACTGAACATATCTGAACATAAAACATTCATTAATTTGTACTTCACAGATTTTGTAATCAAAATCTAGACTGTTACATTGAAAAGCCTTACTTACGAACCCAAATTATGAGATATAATACTTCAAGTATATTCTATACATAATATTTACTTAAAAAGACAATGTTTCAGATGCACACACAGAAACACGTACATACACAAAAACACACGTGCAGACTTCAGGATGTAAATTATAGGTAAAGAGTGTGCAATGGAACACTATAACATTTTGAAATGCCTTAGGACTAAATTATCTTTGTTCTAGAAAGGTTAGTTGGTTATAACAATGTATCCAGTGTCTGTACAGGACTTCTGAAAGGACATCTAAAATAGTCCTTGTACACAGATAAGGTATTATGTTACTTTTTATAAGTGAAAGTAATAAGAAACCAAATAAACATACGAGGGCTGTCTGGAAAGTATCCAGCCATGTAATACGAAAAATAGAGGCATTTATGGCTCGATTCTTTTCTGGACAGCCCTCGTATAATATCTACACAGAACCATATGAAAAAAATGACTGCTTTAAAAATGAATCCCTAATTTGAGTGATTTATAAAATTAGTTTTCTAATACACGCACGCATCCTGTAACCAGGACGTGTATCACTTCCTGTCTGAACACAGCTCGCCGGGAAAGAGCTCAGGAGAATTGGCTGCATAGGGACATCAGCTGCACCTTGTGGACGACAACGGATGCCCCCGAACACCGCTATAGGATAATGGCCTTGGAACGTCAGGTGACACATTTGGAATCGGTGGAATGCGAAGCTGTGCTGACCCTCTTTCACTTCTCCTGCTATGGCTCAAAACTTATCCAAAACGGGATTTTATTTGCTCTAAAGCAGACGCACCATAATGTAGACACCGGAGTCAGCGAACAAAGCCCATTGTCATAAAACTGTAGCGAGAGAAAGCTCGGAGCTGCGGTTACCTCACGGGGCTGTTGGAAGAGTCTGGGTCATGCGCTGCTACGGTGCCAATGATGTTCCCCACCTGGGTAGCTTCAGACACCTCCATGGGGTAGAAGGGTGAGGAGAACACGGGGGGCTCGTCCACGTCTTCCACGATGATCTTCACGGTCGTGGTGTCGCTGAACGGCCCCAGGCTGAGAAAGCGAGGGTCCGCGTCCTTGTTTGCGGCCTCTATCCGTAGCGTGTAACTCGTCTTGGCTTCAAAATCCAGGTCCTGCGAGGAAGTTATGAGGGCAATTAAAGCACTACTGCTTGTCCCTCCCCTCGCTCTCCCTCCATCAGGACACCCCGAACGCTCTTCACCCATGTTCGATGGCTGTCAGTTACATCCCAGCATCTCCATGCTGTCACTTGCCAAGAGGGTTAACACGCTAACACGGCCTCCGAAGTCCTGACCGGGTCAAAGCATGCGGTAGTCAAAAAAGTTGTAAGGGGAATGAAATTAACTAGTGAGGCACCCTCTGTGGGGGAAAAAGGGAATTATATGCACAACACAGTGAAGTTTTTGTGAGAATAACTTGCTTTTCTTTCTTCAAGGGGTAAAGTCACAGTTTTTGTGTGATTTTCAATTTCTATCTCACCACTGAAAAAGTGCCCCCAAATAGTCTTTACATTTAATGATGCAAAACAAAAATTTTAAAAACTGAAGAAACCGACAGCAGTACTATGAAATATAAAGCCTAATTAACTAAATGGTCAGTTTTTAGTATTAATGGAAAAGCAGTAAGGACTGTGGGCTAAAATGGAAGGTTGAGAATTATAACTAAATCCACCCACGTCTATGAGCATGTGTGTGTGCTCACATACATACTTGTAGGAATGGACATATTCCATCTCATCCCACAAGGATGTGATGCTGATTGCAATAAATAAAACAATGTAATTACACAAATATGAAACAGGATATATGTATACAAACACATGTTCTCTCTATATATATATTATTTATAATGTTTACAACATACATTACTTACATAAAATATAACACATACTCACATATACATAAAATATAAAAATATATACTGTATGTGTGGTATATGTGAGTATGTTTACACTAAATATTACATAAATATGGGCTCATGCCTGGCTCACACTGAGGGAGAAATATATAAATCAATACTCAAAACAGGTTTACAATATCGAGACTAGGCAGTGCTAACTGAAGTATTTGCCTAGCGTCTGTCTCATCCTGTACCGTAAGCTCCCGAACACTGAGTTCATCACCAGCATTCTCTGTGCCTATTACAAATTCGGTACATAGAAGGGGCTCAATAAATTCTTGATTTAATTAGAAAAAAACTAGGAACAAGAGCCTTAAGGCTGAACTATCCCTTTATCCCAGAGAATCCTGATGGCCAAAGTGGGAAGCAGGGTGGACACAGTCAGAGTGTGGTTTCACTTGACCACCGAAAACATCATAGAATTACCGGAAAATGCTTCATTCTTATCTAAGGTTCCACAGGGAAGTGCTGGGGTCCGTGGTAGACAGTGCCCTAAACGTCACCTGATGAAAAAAGTCAATACCTTTTTATAAGGCTACCGTTTCCGTTTGTCTATTATCTAAAAGTATGTCAAGCCCAATGGTCCTCAACCAAAGGTGAGACTCAGAACCTCCCCGGGGACCTTTCCAACATTTCGAATTAGCACATCCAGCACGAGGCACAAGCAGCTGTGTTTTTAAAAAGCTTATCACAAAAAAGATGCAAATCCTCTTGCAGGAAACCTGACCTCATCCTTAAAACTTTCTTGGGCCTATGCATATAAATCCAATACTCAATTTGGGTACTGTTAATATAAATTATTCTTATTTACCTAAATATATTTACTTAGAAACTCTAAACACACCAATAGCTTGAGTATTAACCTATTCAGTTTGTTCTTCTATTACTAACAAATTATGAGAGAAACCTTACTTTTATATAACATGTGTCTGTGTATGTGTTTTTTATAAGTCCTGTTTACCATCTCCTTTTTAAAACAATTGAAAACCACCACAAATTTTAAGATAGTCATTCAGGTTTACCAAAAAGGGATATACCAGTATTTCTGTATGCAAGTAAAAGTCTGACATACTTATGACAAAATAATTTAAAGTTTACAGAACTAATGAATGCAATTATTTTATAGCAACCTGTGTGTGTGTGTTTTTTTAATATGTCTAAAAGGCAAAAGCATGAGGTACAGACATCTGGATGTCACTAAGCCATAAAGAAACACAATTTCAAGCATGATGATTGGCTGCCTAAAAGCTATTATGAAAATAGAGCAATAAAAGAATTCATATGAAAGGCTATGAATCAAAATTTCAGACAAAAGGAATTGCTGCACAAAAATGATTTTTGGAGCCAATCAGAAAAACCAGACATCCAGTTTTCAAAGGGGGATGTGGTGTGATGGATAGGACTATTCAACTAATTGAAGAAAAAGCTTTTGTAATAAAATTTTAATTCCTGTTCCTCTGTCTTATTGATTTTTATATAAGGAAGACATTTCATAACTATTAGATTTAATGAGCAGGTTTATACTTGGGGGAAAAAGTTAAAATGACAGTTGAGGAAAGACAAAGGAAAAGGAAAGGGAAGGTAATAGAGATGAAGTCTAAACAAATCCTGTTCAGTAGCTGATCCTACAAGTCACTGGAGACTATACATTATATAATTGGAAATTTAACCAAAACACTGTTTGCACTGTCAGCCACAATAACAAGTGCTATGTAGGACTCACAAGAGCCCGGAATTGGATGTGAGTCACACCGATCCCACAGAGCCATTCTGGGATCTGTAGAAGCTGATCTTTCATCTGTCAAGTGACTTCAAAGTCAGAGACGCTGAAAGAGAAGAGCAGCCTGTTTGGTACAGCCTTTTCCAAACTATAAAATAGGGTTGTTTAAATGTATTGCCATCACAGGATGATGAGCTTTAGGCAAAAAGAATAGTAGACATGGTAACGAAAACCGGGGTTGGAGACTGTTTCTTGGAAGGACCAGATATGACAGGGAACGAAGAGGTTTTGTGGGCCCCATGTTAGTGATTCCCTGTGGCCATGTGCCAATCACACTTCATGTGCAGGCACTGAGATTTGAATTCACTTATCACATTCCTTCCATTTTTTCTAATCTTTTGAAAATGTAAAACCATCCTTTACTCTTCAGCTGTTAAAAGGGGAGGAGGAGCGGGCAGTAGTCTGTCAATCTCTGATCTAAAGAACCCAAAATAAGAAGCTTCTCTTCAGACTGCACGTCAACCTGGTCCTCTCACCCTTTTCACAATTAAAGTGAACTGTTCGCTCCAAACAGGACACTTTGTATCACCTGCAGCTCCTTCTCTCTCGTGTAATTTCTCTGCCATTTCTCTTACTGAAATCTTCCAAGACCAACTATTACCTTCTTTATAAGTGTCTCCATAATCCCCTTACCCAACAAATGATAAAACATCTTTATACTGAGAGCTAACTACAAAAAGTTTTACACCATCTTTAATGCACTTTTAAAAAGCTGTATGATTGGTATTACTAATTAATGCAAAATCTACATAGCAAAGAGTTTTAGGGAAAGTAAAAAATTATACAGGGCCGATGCACTATGTAAATTCAAGGCCATGTCCATCTGCCTTGCATTTCCTTTCTGCTCTGACAAGCAGGCATTTCTTCAGCTCTACAAGCAATTAGGGTTCCATATTGCACGATGTTATCACATTTAGGTACCTACCCACCTCACCTCTCTCATAGGGTTGCTGTAAACTATTTATAAATTGAAAACACCCTGCAACAGTACACAGTCATCACTGTGTAAATATTTGTTGTGTTACTGTTACACTACTTCCTGCTACATTATGAGCAACTCACAAGGAAAACAGATCACAGTATGTCTTTTCAGTTTCCCCCATGACACACAGGCCTATGTCAATGGCAAAGTCTGTTGATAATATTTCTTTTAGGTTAAAAAAATAATAATAATTCTCACACGGAGTCGTGTTACAACAGTTCCTCCTGACATTTGTTTTTAGCTTTTCCAATAGAAAAACCTAAGTTAAAATATACTCCTGAATTCATTTAATAAAATCATTGTGCTGCATTCCCCACTCCACATCACTTGGCTGCTGGTCTACAGTCACATATGCGACATTAACCTTGGTGACTCCTACATCATGTACTTCTGACCATTACTGTTGTTGATGTTTCAGGAATTTATCCAAGTTAAATCCTGACAAAAATTCTTCATTCTGTTCTTCAAATCATGGCATGCTGAATTAGGCTTCTGTGTGTGTGTGTGTGTGTGTGTATATACACATGTGTGCATGTCTGAATATGTATGTCTTATGTTTAATGCTCATTTTGTACAAAAGCACTAAGATTGTCATCTTTAAAACAGTTCACTAGAGACGTCACCTGTCTTTTGGATCAAAGCACATTTGGTTGCTTTCAGTATCTTCCTGGATTTTTCATCAAATCAACACAAAATTTTTCTAAGAAAATGCGCTTAAATGAGACCATGCCAACAGCAAAACAGCCCTCCGTCACCTCTACTGTAATATCCCTGACATCTGTCTTACCTGTTTAACTTGGTCCAATGGGAGTTTTACTTTGACAGCTGCAAGTGAGTTTCACAACTATATGAAGCTTGTATCTGTCCTGAAATTTCTGTGCATCATGAAACCTACATCTAGGTTTAGTCAGTAAGTTATTTGTTATAGAGAAGATGCTAAGGGAAGGGTATGTTCCAAACTGTTACATACATGAGTCTGTATGTGGTTGGTCATGGTGACGTCCTCAGAGATTTATGGGTTAGGGGAGAGAAGAGTTCTCCAGGACTGGTCAGGGCAGTGGGTGCAGGGGACTGACCCTGAAAACCTGCCTTACCCTGCTAGACTTCGAGATGTATAATAGAAGCCAAAATGTATTAATCTTACACATCTCCATCAGTGGCGACTGTCAGGGATATAATAGGAATTCACTTGTTGAATAAAGAAAGTGAAAGAAAAATATCCGACGACAAACAAATCATTTGAAAAATAAGCGAAACAAATGCAGGCAAATTTAAACAAACAAAAAAATAGATCACTGGGTGTCTCTAGGTACATTTTATAGTTCTTTGAGAGTCCTTATTTTAGCTTTAAAAATTATACTTTAAAGCAGCTGCTTATTCACATTTCACCAATAGCCTATTACCTCTACATGGAAAGTATCTGGTACCCTGTAGGTAAATGGGGACCCTGACAAAGGTATTAGGAGTAACTGCAAGAATGTTTCAGCCTAAAGCATTAAAGTATGTCAAGATATCAGGGATAAAATAAGGGTATAAATATCAGGAATTATTTCCATTATCTAGCGACATAAGTGTCCTCTGACTTCAGCAAGTTCTTAAGTTAACATTTTAATCTGGACATAATGAGCCCTGGACATTAAAAGAAAAAAAAAAAAGGCAGTTCAAGCAGGTATCACATCTCCTTTGTGTAACAACTAAAAATGAATCTAAGATCACCAGCTAAATCAAGCTTGTCCAACAGGCGGCCCGGGATGGCTTTGAATGTGGCCTAACACACATTAGTAAATTTTCTTAAAACGTTACAGAAATTATCCATAGACTTTTTTTTTTCCCTTAAGCTCACCAGCTATCATTAGTGTTCGTGTATTTTATGTGTGGCCCAAGGTAAGTTTTCTTCTTTCAATCTTCTTTCAATGTGGCCCGGAGAAGCCAAAAGGTTGGACACCCCTGAACGAAATGCACATACATTTGGGGTTAACCTGAACTTATTAGCACCACGAGCCACTACATTCATTCCCCATTAACGATACACATTTACACAGCCCTTCCCATGTTTGGGTTATTGTTCTGAGAGTGTTACAATGTCAACTAACTTATTGCTCATGCTCATTGAGTCTCCAACAACTATAAGATAATGTATAAGATAATACAGATTTTTAACGGATCTTTGTGACAGATCTGGGAACTGACCCAAGGGTTAAGTTTCTTGTCACAATCACATAGACAGCATGACTCCAGTGTCTGTCCCCTCAGACTAAGGGAAAAATCAGAACAAACTGGAAGTAGGAATCAGATCGTTTAAAACCAAAAAAGAGTGGTGGCAGTTAAACCCAGGATGACGACGAGGGCAGAAGTGGACTAAGCCCTGGAAAGCTGATGGAGAAACCCAGCAGTCCACAGTAGAGTGGGGAGACTCGAGAGAGACACAAATTGAGAGCTCTTGTCACCAAAACAAACACCCACTGCCGTCACATATTGCTTTAGCTGGAGCACAGACGTCTAGATGGGGCGACCCTGACTCTTATCCATACCCCATTCACGAACGTCTTGCTTTCTCGTTTAGGTTCTGTCGTCTGAGTCAGCTTTTCCACTCCGGAAATGGTCCCCTTTGACTTCTGCATCAAGTCCCCCCTCCTGCTGTGGTAACGGACTACCACAAACTCAGCGGCTTAAAAAACATTAACTTATTCTCTTATACTTTTGGAGGTCAGGAGGCCAAACCTAAGTGTTGGCAGGGCCGAATTCATTCCTTCTAGGGGCTTTAGAAGACGAGTGTTCCAATTTGCAGAGGTCACGTGTATGCTCGGCTCACAGCCCCCCGCTCCTCACGCCTCCCTCCGGCTGTTACCACTGCTTTTCTTCTGACTCTGAATCTCCTTACATCCCTTTTATGAGGACCCACGTGATAACACAGAACCCCAAAAACAGTCCAGGAAGCTCTCTCCACTTCAGGTACCTTTAAATGAATTAGATCTGCAGTTTCTTTTGGATGAATGATGAAATATTATAGGCTCCAGAGATGAAGACATCAATATTTAGGGGCGTGGAGGGGGGGGGGCACTGTTCTGTGTATCACAATTTTCTATTGTGAACTCAGGTAGGCTGTTCTGAGTTTATACACAGAGAACACGCCTTGCAAGTGACTCTGTGCCGGCCCAGTGCCTGAATCCTGGTTCACATGACAACTCACATCCATTCCTTTCCTATGCATGTTTCTCCCAGCACGCACCGACTGTACCCAGTGATTGCTCTGGGAAGGTCTCATACGTTTTTGGGGGACCTGAAGCCAGACCGCGACCCAAAGGCAGTTTAGTTTGTTTTCCTGAGACCCTTTATCAAACAGGGCCAAATGTTAACTGATACCCACGCAGACAATTACTTCAAGAGTAATGCTGATAGTGGAGAGAAGACTAGTAGGTGGAGATTACCTATCATCAGTCTCGCTTTTGTCATTTCGTGTTGTAAGTAGAAGCTGAAGGTTTCTATTTTGTTTTTGTTTTGTTTTGTGTTTCATTTCTCTGGAGCAGAGCTGAGATTTGTATCCTTTTGGTACTGTCCCGGTGTCCACAGCACTTCGTAGCTCCTCTCTTTCCTTATATTTTTTCCCTCACTCCATGAACACTGGTGGACTGGTCTTTCTTGGGTCAATATAATGTGGTGGCAGCGATGATGTGCTGATTCTGGATGTCAGTTCCAAGAGAGCACGGAGCTTTCACTCGGGATGCTTGGAACAAACCCAGATTAGCCAGCAGGTGGTGAGAGGCGGATTCCCAGCCCCGCCCGATTCGGCAGACGGCCAGCCACCTCCATGGGGGCAGAGCCACCACGCCGACCAGCGGCTACCCACTGGCACACGGGTGAGCCCACCCAAGACCAGCAGGAAAAGGCACCCCCAGCAAATCGCTGACCCACAAAATCAGGACCTCAAGAAAAACTGTGTTAAAGCACGGGGGTTTTGGGGTGATTTGTTAAGTAGCAGTAGACAGCTACTACAACCATGGAAAAAGGCAGTAAGACTTGGTAACTTCGGTTTTTGACATGTGAGGGCAGCATGTTCAAGGAAAAGGACCAAGAAACCTAAAATGACCCAAAGAAATAGTGGGAGAGAGGTCAGATGCAAACATAGGAATTTCTTCGAACTCCAGGCCATTGATTCTTCTAATCATATCCTCAGTGGTTACATGCTGTCTTCACCATTTAACAGGATCCTTCAATTCCTTCCCCTACTGATAATATATGCAACCCCTTTTCTGGTCTGGATCTGAACGTGAATTTTTATTTGCCTTGTCGACCAGTTATTTTGAAACTCTCTCAAAATACCTTAATACTGGAGGGATAAAACAATTTGTCTTCTCTTGAACCTCCCCCTGCCTTGCTTGCTTAAATTTTTCAGTTTCACCAAGTAATGTCTAAACTCTTCAGGGTTCTTTCCCTCATTTTATATACGTGCTTTGTGGAAGTTTCCAATCATTCCTGTACTTGTAATCGCCATGCATGTGCTTGACTCCCAAACCTACGTCCATACTTCAGACTTCTCCCTTGACCTAGCTACCAACTTCTATTCATGGCCTCCTACACATATTCACCTGGATGTCACAGGTACCTCAGGTATAACATGTCCCAAACCATACTAACCATCTCCACACCCCTATTCTGAAGAAACAACAAAATTAATCATTAATTTACTTATACCAGAAACACTAGTTATGTCCCTAAATTCCCTTTCCAATCTTCCTCATACATTCGCTAACTTGTCTCTTATTTTCTAGCTGTCTCATTCTTGGAACGCTGCTCATTGAAACTAAGTTAGGAATTATCACACCATGGAGTAAGACAGAACTAAGAAAAAATTCACATGATCTGTGACTTGTGCTAAGCAAAAAGAGTAAGATAAAATTCATGATGGACTCAGGGGAGACTGTCACTGACATACACATATTCTGACCTGGTAACTGTGGCAATCAGAGGACACTGAAAACATTCCTAAGCGGACAGGGGTGTCTCTTCGGTCAAGTTCGTCATTTTACCGACATCTACACTACTGGCGACCTTCTTCAGACTTTTGATTTCTTATTTTCTTTTTAAGACTTTAAATTCATCTCTAAGCCTGGCTATTCAAACATGGGTCAATTTATATCTTAATAAGCAGATGACAGTGTATATTCATGCACACGTGCAAAATGGTTAAAACGATGTTAGGATCCCCTTATATGTTACACAGTAATAATGGGTTGAATAAATTGGAAAATATAATCTGAAATTCAAAAGTTCACCAAATTAGTCTTAGCATTAATCTTCTCACATCTAGCCTTTAAAACTAAAATAATCCCAAACATATGCTTTTCACAGTCAAATGAGAGACGTAGCTTTGCTCCATTTGGAGACGTGCGCATCCACAGCATCAGGCTTAACTGAGTAAACGCTTTGAATGAAAAAGGTAACAAAAAGAAAAAAATAAATGCATTGAAAATGTTATTTGGATTTTCCTCCCGTGCCTATCAATAGCCTTTCATGAAACACAGAAATACACACTTGACCCTGGGAAGGAGCCCTCATTACTGCAAATAGCAGGCGAAAGCGCGTCTCAGTGACCAGACAGAGCGCCAGAGCTCGGACACGCTGCCGCTGAGCAGCCGGGACGCGGCCGGGCGGAAGGCTCCTCCCTGACAGGGAACGAAGGCCGGCGGCCTCAGCAGGCCCTCCCCAGCAGTGTCTGTTATGGGGGGCGTCCGACTGCATGAAACCTTCCTAGGGTGTGGGGGTACAGCAGCAGAAGTGGCCTGAAGGAGCTTCAGCACTGCAGGGCGTGGGAATGTGGCAGGACAAGCCGACCCGCAGCCACCTGGCGGGGGTGCGCTGAGAGGCCGCAGGAGAGGCCTAGGGAGACGCGCCTTACCGCAGCCCCGCAGCAAGGCCTGCTGCAGACCACAGCCGCCACGCGCGGTCCCAGCTCAGCTCCTACACTCAATACAGGGAGAATGGAGGGGGAGGGACTGCTACGTCCCAGATCAAAAGCGAAAGACTGAAGTTCCCAAAGTGAAAAATGACAATACGCAAACATAAAAACAGAGATTGCTAGGTGGAAAGAAAGACGTAATTTTCCCTCACGGGGGTAACATTTGCGGTACCACCTGGCGAATTCTGCAGCCCTGTGTAACTAACTGGTCAGGAGGTTATCACCACATCGTTCATAAATGGCCGTGAGTTAGCTTTCACATTGCTTTCACTGTGTAAAACAATCGTTTTGTCACCATTTTTAAAATACCTAAACTATATAATCTTGCTTATTCTTAAGGTACGTAAAGGATAATTAAATTATGGGAAAATACTATGACCACACCCACATCAGTCTTCAGCCTTGTAGGGTGCATCTGATCAACACTGTCTATATGAAACACTGGCACATTAGTAACATGACTAAAGGTGATCTGTCAGAATCCTGTACTTATTTTTCTTTTTCTAATATATCTCTTTTTAAAGATTGTTTGGATATTCTTCTCCCCATGCTTCCAAGTACACCCTATGCCAAGGATGGCATATGTTAAATGTTTCAAAATACGGTAATAATTTTCTCAAACCGGAATAAATCTCATTATAAACATAATGGCACCCCACATACAAAAAAAGCAATGGGCTCAAGTTTTATTACACTGTGAAGTAGAGACAAAGTAAGTTTATGTGATTACCAAGCATGGTTCATCGGTCCAAAATTACCTAATTCCAGCAGAAAGGCCTTTATCTAAATGGACAGTGGAACTCTATTATCCAAATGTGAAGCGGTATTTATAGCCATTTTCAGAACCATCAGAACAAAAACATTTATGTCTTCAACAAGTCTTGTCAACAACCTAGCAGTGCTGGTTGTGAATATTTTCCTATAGTTAGGAGACTGTGAAACCTACCAAGAGATGGTCCATTCCATGACCTGTCCTATTGTTTATCTCATGAAAGTTGAAGATTATTCTGATGACAATGGAAGGTGGCCTCATGTATCTCCTTTTACATTTTCCTGGTTTTAGTCAGAATGCTCCTGTGACCCAGGTTCAGAAATCCATTCTAACTGCCACAGACGACTCCACTACTCAGTGATGCAGAAAGGACCCTAAACTGATGGGGCTTGTACATTTTGGGAGCAGATGCCACCTGCTGTGTGGGGTCCATGCAAATGCTTTACCTGGGATGGAATGCGGACCCCAACTGCAATGAAATCCTGATGAGGAGAACTGAAAATTGAAACTCTGACCTCAAGGGCCTCAGGGAGATGTAAGTTCTGACAGAGAGAATCAGAAAATCTTAGGGACAGACTTCCTTCATTCTGAGATCACCCCAAAGAGACTTCAGTTTAAATATATATATATAAACACAGACACTCTTGAAATGGAGACCAGAGATACTGCTGGCTTCATGACAGAAAAAGCACTTGGACTTGGTGGGGGTGGGATCTCAGGGATGTGGACAAGAGGGGTGCATATTGCATACACAACCGCTCGTGGGTGAGACCCTGTGGTTGAAGGTCAGAAGCTTGCATCACTGCTTTCATGAGCTATCATGAAGCTACTGATTTTTAATGTACTTTTGTAACTGTCGTTATTAAAAGCTCTCATTAACTCTATTAATTCTTCAATGAATTCTTATGGACTTGCTATGTTATGTAACCTCATTAGTGATTATTTTACCACTTGGCTGTTATTACTCTCTTTTATTCCCTTGGTATAAGGTACATTATTTTGCAACTAGTTACAACAATTAAAATACAATGGTATTAAGTTTTGAACAGCAATTTAAAAGGATGGATTTAAAAACTGAGATGCTAGAAGCAGGCTGTGAATGCAGAAGCTGTTAAAATAATAGTTTGGGAGTGAAGCAATGGTGGCCAACCTTAGGAAGATGCCTGAGAGAACAGAAAACACAAACAACAACAAACAGCCCAGAGGTATTACGGATCAAGAAGGGGTAAGAAATGAAACTAGAAATGACTTCAAGGCTTTAGACTTAATAATAATTAATGATCATAATAAAAGGTACACTGTTTGACTGTGACCAGGAATATAACAACTTTTTAAATAAGTATTGACATTCATTTTAACACAGCCCTTTGAAAAGAAGTAAAATGCATGAAATGAATTGGAATTATCACAGACAACTCCAATAATAAGGTCCATGAGAAATTAGAAAATAAAATTCTCTATTCCATAGTACAGAGTTTACCTAGCTGTCCCTAAAATACTGCTTCATAATTGTCATTTGTCATCCATTACCTGCAAATCACGGCGCACACACGTCCCTGTTTACCAAGAGTGCCCTTGGGAAGGAGGCCGAAAGGCACCAAGAAGCCCTGTCACCTACGTTGCCTTGTTGGGTGCCAGCATCCCCTTCCACATGCCACCCCAGCACAAGTGTCCTGGCTCTAATCCTCTGAACCTCTCACCCACGGAAACTCGGCCCAGAGAAAGTCTCCCTCCCCCGATCCAGGGAGGAGTGTGATGGGTCCACCATTCCCTCCTCCCTTAGGCCATATTCAAATCCGTGAGAGACCACGTGGGAGGGACCCGCTGGCTGGAGATGGGGCCTGGGCGCTGCCCAGGAGCTTGCACAGAGCCTCGGGTATCTACCCAAATCCTCATGGCCACAGCTAAGGCCTGGGAAATCCATGGTGTTTGTGGAACTCAGACAACTGATTACGTCTCATCAGACCAGGCCCCACCACAGAAAGGACGTGCACACGCACATGCACATGTTCTTCCTTGAACAAGAAAGCAGTTGATACAACTTAACACCCTCTGCTTAGGGATTATTTTCGAGGAGCACGGAGCCACCTTCCAGTCTCCAATGTGGAGCGAGCTTAGAGGGGCAAAGCGCAGGAGCCTCCCGCAGGGAGAGGGGATGTCTGAGGAGCTATTAATAGAACAACAGTTACCAGGCTTCCAGAAGGAAAAGTGGCCCAGGGCCTGCCCACCCTGGTTCTCTGGGTGCAACTGAGGAGTGGTGGGAGGTGCAGCAGGCATTAAATACCAGTTTAAATAGCTCTAGGGGTCCAATAGTTCTCTGATGTCCATGTGGCCAGCTAGGAGAGGAACCTTATTGAAGGTTTTAAAGATAAGCCTGGGCTTAGTGCAAGACCTGAGTGCAGCGCTAGCTGTAGGAGTTCCACGTAAAATGTGGCTTACATTTCTCAACAAATGAATGAAATAATTCTTGAAAATGTGAAAATTATGTATGAATAGTTTTTCACTTAAAAACTATATGAACCTATATGGCGCCATACATTTTTCAAGTAAAAAAAATTCAGTAACCGCTAAGCTTGAATTGCAGAGAAAAGGAGAGAGATCATTCCCACTATTTTTAATCAACTTTTACAGAAACCACTATTGACATTTGTTTATTTCAGCATCACTAAGAATTCTGAGTTGGATCAGTTAATAATATATTAGCTGACCGTACAAAACCATAATTTTAAAAAGTGAGTTTGGAGTGGATTTCAGAAATAAAAATTAGGCTGCCGTACAGCAGGTAATTGCCCCAATATCTACTGCTGACTTAAGGTTGTGTGGAGGAGAGTGAGGAGAAAGTGTACAGTGACACAGGATAACAAGGTTTTTCAGCCTGAAGAAAACTCTGAGATTTTATTTCCACTTATTTCTATATAGATATTATCTGCATATTATAAACATCATAGGTTTGTTTAAATGGTACCTTTTCCAAATAGCAGAGTTTCAGATTACCTGTCTTCATTTGCATGCATTCTATTTTAATGAGTTAGTAATCATGAAAATTTGCAGAACTATACTGCTTAGTCTCATGTTAATCTGTGACAGCAGACCATGTATTTTGCTTTCTGAACCTACTGGTTCTGCCCCCGTATGGTAAATATACTGCCACAGGAAGATAAAACCTTAAACGTAAGATCAATCTTCCACAATGGCAACATTAGAACAAATTTAAGCTACCACATTAAAAGTAAAAAACCATTACCCATTCCTTAGTCTAAAGTATTGTTTGTATAAACAGAGTGTATTGCCAGACTCAAAATGATACATAAATCAAGTTAGCATTTAACACCTGGGCTTCTATGGGTTTGTTTAGAAGCTGTGCATTTAACCTAAATGTAATTTTTGACCTTAATAGCTAAATAAATGGTCAACTCAGGTCTACACTTTATAGACGTTCAGAATGAACCACATTTGCTTTACAAATTCTTCAGCTTTTTACTGGTTATTTATGCCACACAGATAAAACTGTGGAATCTTCTACCTCATGGTTTCCCAAGGTTCTCTTATGCACTGAGTGTGCTTAATAATTCCATAACAATCATTGATATTATGTGGAAAACAGGTAAAAGAGGAAAAACAAAAATTACACAGCATTCGTATATTAGAAGCCACTAGAGAAAATAAAATTTATTTTTAGTTGCCTAGAAGTTAAACTGAAAATGAGAGTTTTGACCTTATGCTTGCCTAAGAAATTATTAAAACAGTCTAATAAATCTTTACCAATTATTAAGTAGTTATTAGTGCAAAACATCACTCAGGTTGCTGTACAGAGGTATAAATCTTTAGTATCAAAAATGAAAAATCCGTTAACGTAAATGTTTAAAGATTTGGAATATTTCTCTTAATTCATCAGACAGGAAATGATGTCTTTTTTTAATACCTGAGAAAGAGAATGCTTCAACAATACACTAAATTTGAACCCAATAACTGAACATCTCTGTGACTTATTTCTGCATTTAGACAAGAGTTTCCATCCACAACAATATTCAAAATAAATTACAAAGTGCTGTTAATGAGATATTTTTTGGTTTGACCTTTTAATGATATTTTTATGGATCTAATAACATTGTAATTATAAAAATAACTGATGAAAATTACATATTAAAAATAGTAAAGGTAAGATCCAGAAACAACTTATTCCACTGGAAATAATTGCAGAAATGTTAATGTTTTCACATTTTTTTCATGCAATGAAAATTTTGATATAAATGCAATTTATTTTATGTAAATTTTATTATATGCAAATATGTGATTTTCATAAATTTAAAACAGGGTTTATAAAATGTTGGATACTGCTTTTTACATAATAGTTTAATAATCATTTCCCACATTACTTAATATGCCAAGGAAATGTTACCACTTACCAAAAATGTACATTTTGATGATGTACAAGAAATCATAATATGGCATTATCTTCAATTATTTATTTCCTCTTTTATTAGATATTTTATAATGTTTCCATGTTTTTGCTGCACTATTAAGACCTTTGTGAGACTGCTGATAAAATCAAGTAAGATAAAGCCCTTCCTTATTCTACTCAAAATAAAGCTTAACAGATATTAACCTCTACTTATAACAGCAATAATAATCATTTATGTTATATTTATGTTATTGATTAATTTCCACCCAGTGATTTTTTTGAATTTTATGCTTTGAGAGTAAGTAAATTTTTATCTAGTATATAAATAGTTTTTTTAAACAAATAATTCTCTAAAACATTTAGATATAATATTAAGAAACTGAGGATACTTTTTTCTAATACTGAATAAAATATCTCATATCAAATGTATATATTTATTCATTTATGGTATCTCATTATAATATATAAAATATATGTAGGTGCTCATTAACAATAATTTCCATAGATGTTTAAAAATTCTTGAATATAGACAGACTCATTTCAGATGAATCTTTGAAATGTTTGAGCAGCAGTGTACCTTATTTCCTTCCTTTTATTTTAGACAACAAAACAAAGTATTTCACCAAACAGTTGGCCAATCGTAGTTATCATAACTTTTTTACACAGATTGTTACCAACTGAGCTTAAACAGCAGCTGTCCACTGGAAATAATTGCAGAAATGTTTTGCCCATTGGCCTGATATCAAACATATGTTTTCCTATAACAACTAAAATAGAACTTTCTTTATTGATGTATGTTAATTATTGAGGAGAGTTAATTACAGAGTTCTACACCTGGACTGTCAAACTGTCATAAAATCCCAGTATTTTGCAGTAGGGATGTTCATATATAAATATATATTTAGCATTTCAAGTATTTGAAATAAGACTATATTCTGTAATAATTTCCTTTGATACTTTTTAAAATTTAACCTTTGTCAAAGATCATGCGTCTATACAGAGCAGAAGGAGAGGGAGTAAAATGCTCATTTTCCCCCACATCTAATCTGTGCCGGGAACTAATCTAAATACAACACGGCAATTAGATTTTGGCTTGGATGACAAGAACTTTTTGACTCCTTTGCACGTATACTGCAGGGATTATGACAGGCTTCACAACTTGCCATGCTCTGCATGAATTCTTCTAGCACTTCAATTAGTATGCTTTTAAAAAAAGAAAAACTGGGAATGAGGTAAGTTTTCAGCATTTTGGTATCTATTTCCAAGACTATTTATATTATTTGCTTGTATGGAGTGCTGGTGTAGTTTTCCCCTAAAAGTTTTTGGTGGGTTTTAGGGTTTCATCACTGGAATAGTCAACAAAGAAGTCTAATGCTCTCCAAGCAGGCCACTTAAAACGGCACATTTGCCTTAATGTCACAGAGCTGTCATGCCTTAATGTCACAGAGCTGTATGCGAGGCCGTCGGTGTACTCAGAGAGGAGAACTGATAAGGTTTGGTTACGCGCATCCCTCAAGATTCCCTAAGGTTCTGACACCCAAAAGTAAATGCAGTTTTTCTTCCTAAAATTAAAACAACAACGATTCCACTAGGGCCATTCGGTTTCCATGGAAGTAGACGTGGCTTCACAACAGAGTAACCCACAAGGAAAATGAAAACAAAAATAAGTGTTACCTTCTGTATCATAATGATTCCTTCCTGTGTGTCTCTGTCAACAGAAATCTTGAAAACCCCTAATCCATCACCATCCACGATTCTGTATTCCATTTCGGCATTGGCGCCTATGTCTGCGTCGACGGCCTTAATCCGGGCCACGACAGAGGCCACTGGCAATGATTCTGGGACATTGTATTGGTACGATCCTGTACAATTCAAAACAAAAAATGGGCAAAACCTTACACCAAGCTAGCCAAGGGAAGATGGAACTATTCAGCTATTTCGCATCATCTTTGCTGAGTTTGCTTTTATTTTTGGGTAAAGATGATGCTAAGGCAACACGACACGTTGCGTATTGCTTCCAGTTATTTCACGGGGGTGATCCGATAACCGGCATCCGACGGCTGGGCTGAGGAGAGAAAGGAGAGGAATTTCCATTCCTGTGTTTCTAGAGAAATGCGCTTTTTTAAGTAAAATAATAAATGTAATACAATGATACATACTCATGTAACCACTGAGCATACATAATTAAAATAAATATAAAAAATCAAAAGAGTATAGCTCAGACTTCTGTCGGTGAATACAAGCCTCAGCAGTTGTGATTACGTCACGCTGGCATTTACCTAACCGTTTCCTTCACTGAGAAAGCCTCGGGCCCTGGACAGGGAAGTCTTAAAGGGCAGCCTTAGCCTTGTTTAGCCCCTAACGGGCCCCGGGGACAGACTACCTGCGTGCGTCGTACGCAGGACCCACGTGGGGCACCACGTACAAGAGCAGAGGCAACACCATGTGAACAGGAGGACAGAGAAGGAAGCAAAAAAAAAAAAGGAAGAACAACTTAAGAAAAACCTCTCTTTTGTAAAAATCGTCCTTCAACACCCCACGACTATAAATACGAAACAGTTCGGGAAGCAGAGGGAGGCCAGGCCCGCCTCCTGCCACGAGGCAGCCCCCAGAGCTTGAGCTGCTTTTCACTGATGTTCTTTAACCCTGGCCTGCGGCCTGCCTCCTCCACCCACTCCGCCTCCTTCATCACCAGAGAAAGGGCTCTCCCCGACAGGAATACAGCAGGACCACGTGGGGACAGAACGGGGTCACGTTTTAGGCTGCGAACCGCTGCTGTTTGCAATTTTCTACAGTTTGTGAATCGTTACTGATTCGAAAAAGAAAAGGTTACCACATAAACGCATCATCTCTGACGGACCCTTTACACGAATCCAGAAGCATCCTTAGTAAAATCTAAAATTCTCAACGTCAGACTGGTAACCAAATGGCAGGGAAAATCCCAGCGAAAACGAAAAACCTGATGACGGATCCTCGCCTCGCCTTTAAGGAGCCGGAGGGATCCCACAAGCTAGAAAACCCGTGCTCTCTCCTACCAAACCAGGAGGGCTGGAGCCCCAAACATCCTAAGTATCCACTCGTAGCACTGACGGCTCAAAGAAAAGCGGGACAGTTCATTATACCGTAGGGGCAATATAATTACATAACGATTTCTGTTGTTCTAAATGCTACAACCCTCTTCTCCCTCATGACAAGTCATCAAGAACACACACAATCAACTCTAGGTTCTTTTTTTTTAATGCTAAACGTAGGGTAATTTATTATTATTATATTTCTTTTTGGCGAGGAGGTTTTGAAATGTCTGTTGTATAATAATATACACTGTAAAATACGTAAAATAAAAAGAAATACCTAAAGAAGCAGTATTGGAAGGAAAACGTAGTGACACTCATATCTGCAGAGAAAGGTCCTTCTTTGACATTATTTGTCTCTCAGATCTGTCTGTAAGAGCGCTTAGTTCCCCAATTCTATCAAAAAAGCATTTTAGAGACGCCGTAGTCTGTACGATTTCCTTACGTTCAGGAGCATTCTAAAGAAGCACCACATGCACTTACCACAAAAAAAAAAAAAAAAAAAAAAAAAAAAAAAAAAAAAAAAAAAAAAAAAAAAAAAAAAAAAAAAAAGAGGCAACTGAAAAAGTGAGATGAAATGCTATTTTTCACAATCAGGACATCTTTACCTGTAGAATTATTTTTTTTCCTTTTTCTTGCTTAAGTCAAAGAAACTAAACTGAGGGCATATGGTTTTCTGGGACTTTAGGTTGATTTCTTTTGAAACACTGGGTGTTGGCTCAAGAAAAATGTGGCAGAACTGCAGAAGGAGTATTCATTGTGTACGAATTGGATAACCAAAGTCTTGAACAAAAAATGAAAAAGGTCAGCACTCTTCTATTCTGACCATTAAAAATAAAGCAGCATTTTCCTATCACTAATTGGCAACAACCACATAACCTACAGAATGTTTAAAAATTCGTCTTGATATAAAAATATTATATAAACAAACATAATAATTACTGAGCATTCAGATAATGTAAATGGAAGAAGAACCATATTATATGTAAGACAGAAGTAATACAAAGATGATTACTTCTATTTATCTTCAATAGCTTTATTATTCCATATGTCTCAATTAAAATCATGCCCCTGATAAAACAAAACCATGGTAGAATCTAGTAGGATAACTGCTTGTTTGAGAAGAACCTAGAAAAATTCTTTTTTAAAGGTATTTTTTGGACCGGCAAGGTGAGCTCGTGCACTTGTGACATTTCACAGGAGCACACTTACTTCGAGGAAAGCGAGGTGGGTTGTCGTTGACATCCGTGAGGGTCACGGTGACTGACGTGGTCCCTGAGAGTCCTCCGTTTTGACCAACCATATCCTTTGCCTGAATAACAAGCAAATACTGGTCTTTAGCCTCTCTATCCATGTTTGGAAGGGCGGTCTTGATGACTCCTGTAAAATTTCAAATCCCAGTAAAATGCATCACGATTCACTGAATTCATACCAGCGAAGAACACTGACATAGGCAGCAAGGCGCTCTTGAGATGTTGCCTTCTGTTGTCTTATTTTTAATAATTTTAATGCATATTAAAGACCAAAGAGATATGATAATTATACACAATGTTACAAAACACAGAAAATGCTGACATGCAGAAGAGCAGGGCTTCTTAATACTAGATAGAGAGAATCATCTTTAGGTTTTATGGACATAAGGTTCAGGAATACCAACTTACACATAAGTTGAATGGGCTCCCTATCGAGAATAATGGGCAGTCAGTCACCTGTACAAGTACATGACAATGACACTCTCCATTTCTTCTTTCACCCCTCCAAAAACTGAATTCCCGGTGATGTGCCATCACCATAACCCCTTCTGCTACGGTCCCTACTATCTCTCTTTTAGCAAATCAATTTAAATGCTCCACAAAGAAAGGAATAAGCGTTGTTTGTGTTTAATAAGCAAAAACAACATTTCAAACTGCAGATGGTTTAATTCTGTACCCAAAGGTCTGCAAAAAAGCATTGAAGGTGAGAATGACTGTGTGAGTGTAAATCAACAACACTAAAAATATTGGTGTGTTCTGTTGTTTGTTTCTAATCAATTGCATTTAATATTGATAGCCCTTAAGACTTGAGATGTATAACAAATTGATTTCAGAATTTCATGTTGCTTGATGGGGAAACAACTCAATAATCATTGCTGCAGTGAATTAATTTTTATTAATAACTATGTAGGTTTATTGTTATGTAAGTATACTAAGCAATAATATCTAATTATGGGATGGAATTTAGTTTAACTATATTATATGCAATTATATAATATGACAAATACAATAGACCCTCCATTGACCAGAACTCAAGCAACCAGTGCTCTCAAGCAACTGGCCAAAAAACAGAAAAAATACTACTACATTTATTCAGCATGGGTGCCGGTTAACTGAAAGTCTACTGTATACCGAATATACTTAGCATATGTATATTTAGATAATATTAATAAAAATGTATCTAAAATTGATCTATATAGACCTTGTGACTAGCGATATCAGAACATGTGTACTAATTACATATAAAGAGTCTAAGTCCTACTTAATCCTTTCTTGCACTTTCATCTTTCCCTGCAAATACAATGCCTGACCTATCCACCCAAGTCCCTTTTGTTTATTGACTTAGTTTGAAAAATGTCTAGTCTATTTTATTAAACAGATTCTAACAGTTGGGGGAAGTCAAGATTTACTGAAAAAGAGAATCCTGGTATCATGAACTTTTCAGGGACAAAACTGGGTTGTTTGAGGATGATTCTTTGGGAAGAAAAGATATTATATGCAAACTGGGAGAAACATTCTTTTTTCCTCACATTCAGCATAAAAATGATTTTGTAGCCTCCAAATTTATAATTTTTCAATTTTAAACATTTTTAAAGGGTAATGCTTCAATGGACACATAATAATTGTCTCTGTGTGTTAAACTTCAGCTCTAAGCTTAATACTATACTAGTCCTGCCCTATACTTCACAATATTCTGTAGTTTACTAACTGTTCAGCAGGTTGGGCAAGATGAGAAAGACTTTTCAATGATTTAAGAATAATTTAACCAATGTATTAATAATTCCCAAGATTCCTAGTTAGCACACATACTATCTTAAGAAACCACATTTTTGTTTAGAGCTGAGCACTAGGTATCAAATACACACACACACACACACACACTCTAACACACCAATATTTTAAGCATTTCCCTTCGAGGAGACCATTTTTGTTGTTGTTAATGTTTTAACAATCACTTATTCTAATACACTAAATGTACTGGACACAGTAATACACGGCCACTTTGACTCCACTGAATTCTTTTGGTTATCTACACACAGTTTACAGTTAATTTTTGATATACTGCTATGACAATCAAGAGAAACATGGTCATTTACCCATTTGATTCTGTTGATAATTGTGTGATAAATATAAATATTCCTAGAGCCATAATGATTCTATAATATGACAATTTCATACGTATTCTTCAATACTTCCGGTAACTGTAAGACAGAACACAATGAGCACTGACCTGAGATAATGCCTTCTGTGACCAAACAGACAATTTTTGTCTAAGAGTTCTGGGACATAAATGTCTACCTTTTTCTTTCTTCTTCTTTTTTAGATGTTAATTATCCTTTGTTTATTTGCAACACTTTTTTATAAATTTCATAAATGTGTGTATGTGCTGCCAGAGCAAGCACAAAATTTTATAAATTTGTAAATACATAATTTTATACATTGGCTATCTTAAATGTCTGACCAAGAAGTATATTTCATCCAGATGATAAAATATTAATGTTTTTAGACAATTTTCCTCATTCAGTTTTAATTTTTAATTTCTACTCATCTCTCATTTTCCTTCTAGTATCAATATATCTGAGTTTTAATTCTTGCACATTTATTGTAATGAAGAGAGGTCTAGAGCCTCTCAACTAATCAGCAAAGAAGACAATGCAGCCTCATCCTCTCAGGAATTTGCTACTGTCATTATTTTTTAAAGAAATACAAAATTAATAGGTGAGAAGTCTGATGGTCAAAGCTACTGACTTATTTTTCACACTTCTAATTGTCTCTTTACAAGAGATCCTATAAATAACATTTTTTCAAAGCAAAAATCATGACAAAGTTTGCAGAGTAATGCAGATGGCAAAGTTAATTTCTAAATACCTCAAATATTAAACATATTTTTTGACAAGAATGAAATAATTGGGAGAGAACTGAATTTAAATAAGGACATTAAAAAAATAATAGATTTATACTTCTATGACTTTTGCTAGCTTTTTAAGTATCAACTGTCTACATTTGGAAAAGAAGTCACATACACTGAGTGTGACTTGTATTCTGCTATGTATTCTACAGACACAAACACTAACACTGAGATTCTGAAGTCGTACAGGCCAGTCTTGTCTAGTTGGATCCCTCCAGTTCTGTGAGATTTTATGGAAAATAGTAATATTAAATTTCAATAATTAATAACTTCAAGCTACTTATGAACAGAATATATCCTGTAGCTCTTGAGAAAAGATCTACTGGCTTAGATTTTAGGCTTTCTGAATAATCAATCATTTTTCATCTGATCCAATACCCCAGACCAGACCTTTTCATTTATTTATAATCCATATTCACAAAAACTATTGTACATATAAAACATAAATTTATCACTGGTATTGTTTAACAACTGCCTGTTTTTTTTTAGTCTGGAAATAAATTTTTTCAGATGATTTTTTAATGTCCTACCAATCACTAATGGCTGGCTTGCTTATTTGTTTGTTTGTTTTCTTGTTTATAGTAAATTCTGTTACCATGGGCTCTTCCTAGGAATTTATCATTAAAAGACAGAGAAGATCCAACAACAATAAAGATGGAAGGTTCTGGAACATCAAAGAACGCCAGAGCTGACGTCAAATAGAGACTGAGGAAGAGAGCCTTTAGCCTGCGAGGGGATGTGCTCCGTAAGCCCTGACAGGAGTGAGGGTCCTCCACACCATGAGCCACGCCACAGAGCGGAGCGTGTGTGAAGGGCATATGGGACAGGAGGACTGTTGTGGCTGTATTACAGCAGACTCTCCATGAACTGGCACCCATGGGGACTGGAAGATGTCAGGTAAACGGAAGGAGACTCTCCATTAATCGGAACTCAAGTAACTGGCCGTCTTGTGCCTGTTGCTCGAGTTCTGCCGGTGAACGGAAAACCTCCTGTACTTAGGTAAAATGATGAGGTAACAAGCACGCACTATATGACGCGTGGGCCAGGCAGTCGCACCTCTAAGTTTATCAAAGGACTCCTACATGACAAGTGATAATATTTAACACTCAATCCATTTTCTAGGGCCAGCTTTGTGGCCCTGTGACCTGCACAGTCACGCCAGCCCCATGCTATGCTGATGACTTCTGGAACTAAACAAGAAGCCTGCGCTTTCATTCTGCACTGCACCTTAGGCAGCCAGTCCTGCCATACACGAAAGAAAGAAAAAGATGAGATCTATTTGTTTGCAAGTTTGCAAAACACAGTTTCCAACAGAAGTAATGCCTTTTTTAATGAGCTGTTAATCTACATCAAATCTTTTATTACAAAATTCTGTAACATAACAATATTTTAACCACTTTAAAAAGGGCACTACTTCTGCCAGACCCTGTAGATGAACACATTACAGTAATAATCCCGTTTCTCTGTAAATTTGGGGACATAGCAAAGATAGGTGACAACAACGTTACTTCTCACAGATAAGAATCATACTGACACCAAGTAAGGAAACCTAATTGAAATTTAATTTAGAGTGCTTTCCTGCTCTTAATATCTGAAGTTTTTCCATTTTGAAAAAAATACATTTTTTCAGAAAGTACATTCTCCATATTATGAATTAGCAAAGAAAACAAAAATTCCCAGAACATCTCTACACTAATGATTATGGAAAGAGAAGTCCCCAATGATTACAGACTAAAAACCCTAAACAAAACAAAATTAAACTTTATTCATCTTTTGTAATACAAAGTCCTTGAGAATCTGAAATTAACTTTCAAGTACTAATAGTGTGATCTCATGCAATAGCTTATTGCCCATTAAATCAATCAGCGAGGCCTTACTTACACAGGACTTCTGAAAAACCTACTATCTTATCTAAAAATCACAGGACAGTCATTAATAACAGAGAAATATTTAACCCTTGGGATCAGCACATGCTATTTTTGGACAGGTTATATAATTCAGGAGTGTATAATTTGTGAGCAAAATGTCAGAAACGTGTCAATGTCTTCCTAGGCTGCAAAGAGTAGCTGTATCGGGGGGTGGGTGGGCCTTTGAATTGAGGTTTTTCAGGTCTATCATTAAATCAACTTCAAGCACACCTCCTACATTCACAGGATTCATACCACAAATCAAATACTTTCATTTACCTCTCCTATACTTGCTAAATCAGAACTACTTCTCTATTCGACTTTCCAGGTGGCTTCCAAACTCCCCCACTTACATCGGTGTAAAATATGCAGTGCAGTCGCTATGAAAATTCTAATGAACGATGAACGAGGATGAAATACACTTCTCCATTCACGCGTGTCTACCACTGCCATTCTCAAAAGACATTTAAAATGTTTATCCCCCACAATAATTCGAGAATGAATACTGCCAATTTTTTATAAAAATATGAAAAACAGAATAAATGGCAATAAAATAGTCATTTAGGATCAGAGGTACCATCAAATATTCATAATCACAAACTTGGCTATTTGAAGAATTCTCCATGATAAAAGCAAAATTTTTTAAATGGAGAAAATGTGGATTTCCATGGTGATGAGAAAAGCCACGACACACGCTCACCCGTCTTCACACCCGCACGGCTCACTCCGCCCCACACACAGCCCGACACAGAGAATCAATACAATATTACTTTATAACCAAGAGAACATTGCTCCAAATTATACTCATACTTAAACTTTTTCAACTTCAAAGCAAAGCACAACATCTAGCCAAACCACCACATATTCTACCCAGACTGTCTTGCAACTCATAATTTTTCTCCTAAAATTAAAAAAAATATAGATAGTCATTTAATTTAGTTTTTTATTAGCAGATCAAAACTAATTTTTGTGATGTCTAAACTAATTTCCCTGAGAAATCCAGCCTCTGGAAGGATGAGCTGAACCTGCCACCTATTCAACAGCATGGCAGGGAGATTTCTGCTCAAGAATTCAATTTTATTGTGCATAATTCCTATGTGTATTCATTAAAGAAAAGGAACCCAAAGTAAAACTCGAAGGTGAATAATCAACATCTCCTTCTACAGTCAGGAGACAGCAGTGGAAATATTTTTTTTAATATAAAATATTTTATAGGTAGGAATACTGATAAATATAATAAAATATTCTTAAAAGGTGCTAGTGCCTCCATAAATAATATGCAACTTAGTACCATAATCACATATTGAGAGAAGCACCATAAAAATGTTATTATTAGTGCCATCTTTAGAGAGTAAAAATAACTAATATTAATTCTATGCCAAGACAGAAATAATGACTTTACAAGGAGGGTTGCATTTCAGGCTTTACCTGTTTTGGGCTCCACTGAGAAGTACGGCTGTCCCTGCAGAATGCTGTAGACCACCCGGGCACTGTTGCCATATGTAGGATCATCAGCATCCGTTGCTGTCACTTGTACCACAGAGGTCCCTACATGCCAATCGAAAAACCAATGAATTAAAAACTTCCAAATGCCACAATGAAATGTGAGAACTCATAAAATGCTAACAAGTCTACATTAGATTTGTTTTTAATTCTGCATTTTTCTTGCTTCAAAGCACCTGAAAATTTGATATGTGTGTGTGTGTGTGTATTTGTGTGTGTGTGTGTGTGTGTGTGTGTGTGTGTGTGTACAACACAAAGCCGGAATGGTGATAATGCTAATTAAGCCCTCAGAGATATTTAAGGGGAATGAAAATAGGTTGGCAAACATATAAGATTAATGATGCACATTAGACTGGGATATACTCAGAATTGGATGGGACTCAAATTTTCGGCATCTCATCCATCAGGGTCAGATAACAAGTTTTTATGAAGAACAATCTCTGTGAGTCTCAATCACAGAAGACAGCATGACAAATAATAGCATCTTGACACCCACATCACTGACGAGATCTCACTGCTGTCGCTAAGTAGAGCCAGACAGAAAGTGACATTTCATTCACTGAATAAAGAATATGGGATTAATATATTTGATTGGATATTAGTTAGCTACCTTATCTCTTCAGTAACAGTTTTATTGACTTTTTGGTTGTTTCTGCTAATGAATTTAAAGCAAAATCATGAAATAAAAATTTAAACCAAACCCCCCAAAGGAGGAAAACTATGAGAATTTCTATAATTTAATAATTAGTAGCTTTTCTACATTTCATATGATAGAATGTCACATTATTTCTTCATTTCACCACATAGTCCATGGATAGCATTCACTGTGCTCTGTTCTTCTTATTCCACATAGAGCATACTCTTGAAAATATTAGCTACTCGTGTTTGCTTAGTTTATATAGTTAAGCACATGCTATTTTATCATTTAGTCCCATCGCATGGGGATGGAAAAAGTTCCCTTTTTAATATATTATTCTAAGGTTCAAGTTTGCCTCAAATAATTTCTTGAAAATATTGCCTTGTCTAATATAAAACCTCATTTAGATCCTACACATACCACTCTAAATCCCTTAAATAAGTCCTTAATAACCATTTTGTTACAAATCTATTCTCTTCTCCACACTATGGCTCCCCTTACCAACTATTTTCTTTATATTTGGGTGGAAATTATGAAGTAGTGTATATGGCACCATTTTTTTAATTATGAAGATTTTTGTCATTTTTGTTTTGCTTTGTTTGTTTTGTTCTATTTTTTGATGGACTTAGCTGATTGTGTCTTGGGGATGTCTGGTAGGACCAAATGGTGAACGAAGAATAATTGAAAATTTTAGAATCAATGACATTAAGGTTCTCTGTAATGTACCATCTTTATAGCAGTATTCATTCTGGTCATGGGCTTAAGTACTGATTTTCGACAACATTTAAAAAGAACACTTTAAACAAACAAAATGATGACAAGTATACTTCAGAAAATTCGGTTGTGTATAATACATGTTTTTCTGAAGTGTTAATGATTTACTGTATACACACACACATATATTCTCAAATAACTTAAATTCCCCATGCTTATCTATGCTCTTTGGCAATGGAAAAGCAATCCTAAGGGCTTACAAGTGTTTTAAATCTTTTAATTAGTGAGCATGTAATGAAAAAAACAAAAAAAGCCCTGAATTAAACAGTGAAAGCTTGTGTTGCATACACCATACTATTTAGTGGTTATTATAACTATTTTGGTTACAATGAAACACTTTGATAAACTATGGCTCACTAAAGTTCCATATACCATATTTTATGTAGACTTTCATTGTTTTTAGTTCAAATGTCAGTATTAACCCAGCGATCTCAAGTGGTTTAAGGAAATCTTGAATCAGACACTTGACACTTGAAATCGTTTTCTAAAAAGTTCTGAACCTGTTGGAATGAATCAAATAACTAAAATAACTTAGCACATGTGCCTAATAATCATGCTGCTTGATATCAAAGTAGTATCACTGAAACCAAAGCTACTGTGTACCACTTAGCCCCTAAAACAAGTTCACATTAATCCAATTTGCACTGTTACACTCTGGGTAGGAAAAGAGAAACACAGCAAGCCGATGGAGAGCGGCCAAGCCCAGGAGAAAGGATTTAAACTGAATTGCTCAAACCTCCTCAAAACTTCCTGTTTTTCTAGACATTACTACTTTGGGAAGGACAATGTACCTTCTCTTTTCCCCAAAACCTTCAAAATCTGATTGTTTCTTGCTTTCATCATTGCCGTATTTGTTACTGTGACGAAGCAACAAGAGTTGGGAGCTCTCTGAAGATGAGATGCTTGCAGAGAAGCTGCGTAGAATGAGATCCTGCCGCTGTGGGCAGGCCTTTCCCGGACCACAAGCATTGATCCCTCAGACTCATGTTCCATTTGGATTTCTTTAGCAGCAAGAGCCACTGTGCCCCAGATAACTGTCCCTCTCCCACCTGGGAGGAACAGAAATCTCGGGTCACGAAGTTCTGATCCCCTAGAAGGCACACACAATACATGTCTGTGCAAGTGCTGACTGCATGCTGGAATGAATGAAATGTGCTTTAAGTACAACAAATCACACTGGGTAACATTTTTATATGTTAAAATACAGTTCAATTCTTATGTTAAATAAACGTCTTCTTTCAATACTAAAAACAACAGGCAGTCAACACAAATGAACGGGTCTCTATTCTAGTCCCATGATGTTTCATTGTTTTCTAAGAACATCTATACTTAACTTACATACTGGCTGAAAACTACTCCAAAGGTACCTCAATACATGGGATTTGAAACAGTGTAATACTGTTTAATACAGACAAGTATTCGAGGGCAGTCCAGAAAAAATCCAGCCATAAATGCCTCTTTTTTCATTATTACATGGCTGGATGCTTTCTGCACAGCCCTCATATACTAGAAGTACTTTACTTTGTATTTTTGCAGTAATGGGATAATGTCAAAGGGCCTCTGAGCCAACCAGCCACTTCATCATACTTGCATATATCTCTAACAAAGGATCACTTTACCATTATTACAAACTCAATACACATTGTCATGCACATCAGTTTCTGGAGAAATTAAAAAAAAAAAAAACACAAACATCCCAGTGGCATGTGGATGGACATTTGTGGTTTCAAGAATACCCTACAGCAAATAGACCAGTAGCTCCAAACACTAGCCTGGCCAAGCCAATGACCACCTGCCTAATAGGTTGGCCACTGAGAGCTGCTTAGAATAATCAATTAGCATTCTCCTATCAGGACAAAGAAAAGGAAAAGATCATCCCAGGTCGGTGTCTGGAAGGATTTTCTTTCTGAACTTCTTAGGCATCATTTTAATCATTAAAAAAAAAATTAAACTGGAAAGAGAACGTGAGACCTAAGTAATTTCCTGATGACCCTGAGAGGACCAGGTAAAAGGAGGCAGTTCCTAATTTTTGCTAAAATACAATAACGTGTTGAATAACAGGATTGGGGCGCTGGCTATCCACATGCCTCCAACAGTGCCCCCAGCCTAACCGGCAATTACTACATAAATCCCATGTGATTTCTTTTTCAGGACGTAGATGATTTAATTTTGTATACAAACCCCCTAAAATCAGTCACTGTAAAAGCCACATGTCCCTTACTTACCCACAGGAGACATTTCGGGGACTCCGGCAGTGTACGGGCCATCCAGGAATTTGGGTTCGTTGTCGTTGATGTCCTGAATCTTGATGACGAACTCAGACTCCGGCTCCACGGGCTTGTTGGTGAGCCTGTCCAGCGCCTGGGCTCGGAGCGTGTAGTAGGCCTGCTCCTCGCGGTCCAGCCTCTTGGTGGCATGAATGTCCCCAGTGTTCTCATCAATAATGAAAATGGAACTTGCCCCTTCGCCTGACAAGATGTATTTGATGGAACCATCTCCTTTATCAACATCAGAGTGAAGCTGGTGAAAAATTCATGTGAGATGAGATTAGCTTACAAGGGAGCCAGCGATACGGAGATACGTAAACATAACTCCTATGTCACACACGGTACGTGGGATTTTACTGTTCTTGGACAGATAAGCGGATGGTCACTGCACACAGCAGAAAGGCTATTAGCATGTATCAGCTTGCTCGGGCAAGCAAGACAATTTCATTTCTTCCTGTAAACAGTCTCATCTCCAAAGGTATTTTATAGCATTCCCAAAGTTAGGAACTTGTCGTGGTCTTATGTCTGATGGGGTCTGTCCTTGCCCTTGTTAGCTCTCTTCTTTGAAAAGAGCAGACATTCAGTAAACACATATACTTGGTTGACGTGACCTTATTCCAAGCAAAGGGATTTGCTAACTTAGATCGACTGTCGTGTTTAATGTGCTTAGAAAATACCACGTTCCTTACGGGTACCCTTCCCTCCCAGCCCCACTGTCACTCCTTTTCGTGATGATCAAGCATGGATGGATGTCCGTCACTAAATCAGTCTCCACATCCTGTCCCATATTTTAAAATTTGAAGCTGGAAAAAATTACACTGCTCTCTGAAGCAGGAATTTTAAATCAATATGTGCCTGAGACTTCGACTGAAACCTTTCTCGAAATACCAAGGACCGTATTCGATTTGCATGATTAACCCCCTGCCATCCGCAGCAGGGCTGGGGGCCGATTTGCATTTCCTATCTGGAACTGTCCCTTCTGCATGTCAGAACATTATGTTGAACAGAGGAACCTTAGGAAACTCGGAAATAATGACACGTTTTTCTGAACTTTACAACCTGAGAAATACAGGACTCAATCTGTCATTTCATCCATCTTCCGCCCCTTGTCACCGCCATCATTCTGGACTCCGATTCATCTGAATGCAAAAAATCCCATTTCCCAAATAGGAGGCCTCTCCGTCGCCCTGCAGAACTAGGACTGCGTTCCTGCAAAGGCGAGGCCGAAGGTGCAACGCGCGGGAAAGCGCTCCACCAAGTGTGCGCACCGCCAAGTGTGCGCTCCTCCAAGTGTGCGCTCCGCCAAGTGTGCGCACCGCCAAGTGTGCGCACCAAGTGTGTGCTCCAAGTGTGCGCTCCGCCAAGTGTGCGCTCCTCCAAGTGTGCGCACCGCCAAGTGTGCGCTCCGCCAAGTGTGCGCTCCACCAAGTGTGCGCTCCGCCAAGTGTGTGCACCAAGTGTGTGCTCCA